>CAJNYU010004589.1:18181-70411 GCA_905331475.1 Rotaria socialis | reverse complement strand
GAAATCTCAGTCCTGCACTTTCGAATGCGTAGGACAATATTCTTTCAATAGATCTTTTTTTTAGGAATTCATGTAAATTTAAAGGGAATTATCAAGTCGCAAATTAGAGAAATATTCTTTCTAATAGTCGTCGTTCTAGAAACGAGTAGAGAAATCATGAGAATGAATCTGTAACAGGTTCTTTAGAAGAAAACATTTGAAAGTTTGAAAAGAATTCTCAATGGTAAGTTTAAGGAGAAAGATTTTTGTAAGATTTGAAGAATTGTTTAAGATTGAAACACTTCATATGTTTTGTACAGGGTTTAATGTAATATTATTTTTATCCGATCACTTATCGAAAAAAAGAAGAAGATGCTAACATATTTCTTTCATACATTATTCCGAGTTTATAAATACTAATTATATTCATTAAGTAGACGACTTATTCTTATAGAACGTAGAAACTTATTTTTGGTATGTTCTCAATAAATTTTCTTTGACATCGTTATACTATATTATACGCGAATGATTTTATAGTTACAGAAGTATAGAGTGAATGCGTCATATATGTATAAACAGAAAGTATTCATAAACTGATGTCGATTTCTTTCTGGTTATTTGGTTGCGAAAAAATAATCTTCATTTTCAGTATATTTTATGCGAGAATTTAATGAAGAATGTCGATCTTATTAACTCATAGTACACAATTCATCAACTATACTGATGGAAACTGATTATTACTGCAAATTAAATATCAGCCAATTGAAAAGAAATCGCAAATAACTGATTATAATCTTTAGTCTAATCTAAATAAACATCAGAGTTGCTGGAATTTCATCGATGATCATTTATGAATACCTTGATTTTTCACTTAAATATTTTTACTAGAACTTATTTTGTTCCGTCGAAATTCTTCAACTACATAATGTATACTCAACATGTCTCTTTGATGTTTCATTTTGTGAATGAAATTCAAACTTAGTAAAACAATATTTGCATGATATGGCATTTCTACATATAATAAAATATTTCAGAAAATTAACTGCAGATCGACGTGAGAATACCATTAAAGCCTTATCTATCAGCATAATCGTATAAGAACTGCGCTTGTTGAACTATTTTTGATTTCAATTTAAAAACTTGAACTCTCTTTTGAGATTTCATCACTGAGAAAATGTTTCACAGAATCATTTATTCTAGATATCGCTAGACTGATCATATCTATCTATATAAATAATGGAAAGAATTGATACGATTAAATAATTAAATTCAGATAAAATTTTTTGATGATATGTTGCTGTCCAAGTTTCATTTTTAAATTCAAATGATGATATAGTGTCGGAAATAAGATTCTACTGTCTCTATAGAAAAAATATCAGAAATCGTGAAAATTTAATGAATTGGAAAAAGTGAATTTTTAAATAGCAGAGAGTATATTTTTATTTCATGAAAGAAGGTGCCAATTTATATTCCAAAGAACTCAAAATTTTTATATAGAATGAAATTTTTGTTTTTACCTACTGTTTACTTCGATATGAATTATGGGTGATCATATTTTTTTGTCAGAGATTTAGTTGCGCTGAAAAAAAAAGTACATATATGTGATTTTTTTACATTTACAGAGACATGAAAGCCATGATTAATCAATTTCGTCTTATATCTATAAAAATGTGCTGACTATATTTAATTCTTCAAATATAGAAACTAATATAAGACAAACTCTCTCTGCTAATAGCTATAACATATTGGATAACTGACAATTCTATTTACAATGAATATTGGTTGTCTCAATAGAGATCTTTTTTTCCTTAATTATATCGAGAGAAATATCTAGGTTACAACAATTTTACTAGTTTCAACATAATTATGTCACTGCTTTTGAATATACTATTAGACAAAGAAATTTATTCAGATGAAAATAGTTGATTTAAACAAGACGATTGCGTTGAATGTTTAATTGATCATGATATTAGCAGTCAAAAACAAATTATGTAATACAAAAATATAAACAATTGTCTTTTGGCAATTTCTTTACTTTTCTCCAATTCAACATGTTTTCGAAGTTCGCTTTACTCTTAATATAGTTTCTGATAAGTTCCCTTCCTCATTCACAATCTATGGATAGCTGTCGTTTTAAAATTAGATTTTCTATATTAGACGACTCAACCAGCGAAAATAGTATGGCTTAAAAGTGATAAAAACGGTAGAAAACATTGAAATACTGGACTTCATGTTTATGACGAAGAGATAAAAGTAAGTACATCTCTAAATAGTTGAACTAAGAAACGAGAAAAGAAAAACCGGGAACAAAATAACATAAATTAGTTTTTTGAAAAAATACTGTCATCGTTCATTATGAATGTACAATCTTACCAGCCAGTCTTAGAAGCAATACGGAAAATTAGAGAATGTCAGAGAGCATTTAGATGCTAAATTCGAACAGAAAGCTTACAAAATTTGTCAGAATGAGAAAAGATTTCGATTTGAAGAACAGAAGAATAGTGTAGGAGTTGATCATTTTATCCGCATATAATCTGATTTCATCTATTGTTGGATTGGACTGCAATACTATAATCCTAACTAGGAAAAGGTTTCCAAAAGTTGAAAGAACTTAATTTTTATGTTTTTCTCAATTTAACAATACTTCGGTGTACTTCTCTTCGAATCGGGAGAAAAGTTGTCTTCAATTTGCAGGCCACGTGATGCGAATCATTTTTACCATTTTGTAGACATCTAAGCTAAAACCTCATTTGAGCTTCTAGTTAAAGAAACTTGTAGTCTTTTGTTTTATGAATTTGGAATTTTGTGGTTGTATAGTTCTTCAGTTTGTAAATAGCATTTGATCTAATCCCAGCAACTATTTCATTGATGCAGTAGCAATGGAATTCATTAACGCTGAGTTATTTTTTTGCGATAAATGGGGGATTTCTTATAATACCTTGCATTTTCGCTTACAAGAGAGTTAAAAAATTTCGAAAAATATTTTCTCATATTGACAGAAGTGAACTCGTAACTTATATGACTCATAAACCGTCAGAAACCAAATGGCCTCATCGATCGAGATCATAATCATGTTAAGTTTCCATTGATGTGAATATGCCAATAAAGCAAAGCTAATTTCGGTTATCCCAAGAATAGTTAAATAATACATGAAAATTGAAAAATCTTCAGTTTTCCTTATGTTGACAGTCAAATTACTCATAATATAAAATAACTAAGTTCATCAAGTTACACTTTAGATATCCACACAGTGACACAGCATAAAAATAACTACAGGCGTTTGATTCGAAATAAGATTGAGGATGACTGAGAATAATGTTCTAAAAAGCTTACTTCCTTTTTGAATGGTTGTTGTAGTCGTAGTTGTAGTTGTAGTCGTAGTTGTAGTTGTAGTCGTAGTTGCAGTCGTAGTTGCAGTCGTAGTTGCAGTCGTAGTTGTAGTTATAGTTGTAGTTGTACTCGTAGTTGTAGTTGCAGTCGTAGTTGTAGTTGTACTGTTCGTCACTATACATTGTCATAAAACACATGTTTAAACAGAGTAGATAGTGCAACGCTTAACATAGTTGAGACTGGTTTTGAGGTGATGTAATTATGAATACATCACTTCCCAGGTCAAACAGTCCGGCCTGGAAACGGCCGGTTCCGGGTAGTTCCGTTGATTTTGTGGAAGCAGTATTCCGGTTGGAAATTTTTCGGATTTTTTTCGGTGATTTCCGATCAATTCCTGCCGGAAAGCACCGGAACTTGGCAGGAATTCGCCGGAAAAGTCCGGCCGTATTTTTGACCGGAATACTACTTCCATGTTCCAGCGATTTCCCGTGTTTTCCTGCAGGATATGGTGACTTTCCCGCATATTCCCTGGAGTATCCTACGGGATCCGGCGGCCGGAACGTTCGACCTGCGTTACACCGTCACACATCTAACTAGTTACTACGGAGCTCAAATTCTTTACGTTCTGAAAAAAGCATTGTCAAAACTTGGAAGTATTCAAGCATAGCCGGTAGAGTAATTTGCAGTAGTGAATCTGACCAGCTTAGAATACATTGCCAATTTATTAGTCTCTTTTTCTATTCGATGAGTCAGTCTTAGTACTCGAGTAAAAGGGTAAGTTACATAAGCGGTGAACTTTGTGATTATCAGTGGCTCAGTTCGTTACGAAATCACTAAAAGTGTCCGCAGCTGTTTCAGTTATTAAGCCACAGAACTGTATGAAAAGTATTCATTTTCACATCCTGAATCATGGGAGACAAGAGAGCATACAGACAAATTTCTCGGACTACCAGCCAATCACAACTTCATTTTCAAAATACCGCTGAATAAACTTTATGCCCACAATTTTTAGCATTGATATATATATTCTTAAGGTTGACAACGTAAAATGCATTTTAGGAAATGAATCAAATTTTGCGATCATCTTTTCTCTCCTGTCCTCGAACCATGCTCATACGCTACGTATATGGTATCGTATGAGTATCTATATCTAGGTTAAAGACTGCATACAATGTTAGTGAATAATTTCCACATGATAAAATACAAGACATTTTCTTAAATAATTGCATTTCCACCAAGTTGGGTAGCTGCCTCAAAAGCTCTGCCTTTATTCCTCCCTATTTTTACATCCAGGAAAGGTTTGCTTCACATTTGACGTTCGAAATTACTACAAGTCTCTTACTGTTCATAGATGGACAAATTCGTGGATCTTTCATTGATTTCGGATAACAAATAGAACTATTACGACATGGAGGTTGATGAATACATTCATATTCAGACTGGTTACAAGAATTGTATGATCCATTACATTCGACTAGTTGAGAACAAATCGCCCATTTAAAGCCACAAATAGTTGGCACAGTAGTATTGGCCGTATTGAAACAAGCACAGGCACTATTCTGCGAACAAGAGCCATTTCTGCTCCCCCCCCCACCACATTCACTCGATACAGCTCTAACAATGGAGATACTAAATTATAATTGAATAACATCATAAGATAAAATTGTTTTACAATTACCCGAGTATCATGAATAGAAGAAAACGTGTTATCGTCAGCATTATTGTAATGAGAATGAACAACTTTTTCTTTTTATAGATAATCAATAATGAACAGGAAATAAAAACATGATGTTTCATAAAATAGAAATTTGATATTGTTTCAATACTTTATTTTCAGAATTTTATTTTTCTCTAAAAAAATGATTATTATTGTTTTTAAGGGGTGACTTGCAGATCTAACGCTGACTTGGAATGGAAGGAGGAATTTTCTAAAACATATGTATGTTTTCACTATAAGTAAGCTTAAAAAATTTACCACTGCTGCCACCTTTAGATGTCCGAAAAGCAGAAAGTGTGTTTGTTGACAGATAACTATTTTAAACATTTTACCTTAGTGTGATAACTAAAATTTCTACCTAAGATTTTCATCTTTATCAAGGAAATAGAATTATCGAGTACAGATTATTTTGATGTTTCTGGGTCTATATATGATTTTCAATATCAGCTTCATTTCAATAATGTACTGGAAATTGTTGATTGTAAGAAATGTACGCGTTGCTTGAAATGAATCAAAATTTTGTTCTTTTACAAATTTGTTGATATAGATTATTGTCTTTTGTCAAAAAAATATACAAGGGTAACTAAATAGAGATTTACATGAATCAAATAAGTACTATGCAATATACCGGAATGAAAACGAAAAATATACATTGGGAGTTATTCATGGCCAGCACAAAAGTGATGATTATTATAAAAGAATTAGGATAAGATAAAAGCATCAGGAACTATTGATGAAAATTCATTTTAAACTTTTGGAAAATAACTGATAAGAATGGAAAGTGCTGGTTAAAACTATAAATAGTGCGATATCCAAAAAAAAGTAGAAGGGGTGACAACACTGAAATTCACATCACTATGATATCAATTTTATGATGTGTATCTAACCAGTTGCCTTTTAACTTTGGAGACTACTCAAGCGTCTCATTTCGTTATAGGGACTGGTGTGGGCGCTTGTTTCTATTGTTTTTCAAAAATTTCCACTGATTTCAAATTCAATTTAAAACTTGTGGTTTGTAAGGAAGGTCATTCAGTAGTATTTTTATATTTGAAATGTTCTTTTTAATCCATCCTATTACTGGCATATTATTATGTTCAGTGACATTTCATCAACGGTCATGAAATATCTGATTCGATTTCAAAAATATAAATGAAGGTCTGAATAACTGTTTACAGCTCGAAAATCACTGAAGAGAACGGCTTCCATGTCGAAACAACCTAAATATGGATGAAATGACAGTTGGCAGCACTACAGATGAAGCTTGTAGCAACTTATGAGACTGCGTTCAGCTTATTAAATGATAAATCAGGAGATTTTCTATTTCTATTTCTATTTCTCAACACAAGCGTTGCTCAGAATTTATCAACATTTTGTATGAAGTTCACCATATAATCGAATTAGAGAACGGTTTTCAACAATGTGGATTTCATCAAACTATTTATTTGTATAAAGACATGTGAGATAAATAACAAGAGCATTTTAACATTCCATTCATATTTCGATAGTGAAATACACAAACGAGAATGTGAAAAAGGATAAATAGTGATTTAATCTGAAACAAAAAGAAAAAACTTTTACTTTTTAAGTACAATAATTGTAATGCATGCATGTGTATGAGTTTTCTAAAAGTAATTATATCTTAAATCAGATATCACTCCAAAATTTATAGTTGCAAGAAATCTTTACTAATAATTTAGTAGGTATAGGGAAAATTCAACTGAGTGATGTCATAATCCCGTTACACCGGGTAACGACTTTTTCTTCAGCTAAACATACTTTATAAATATTCGGTGTATTACCCCTAGAGTATCCACTTTTATATAACTATATGTTTTAAAGTTGAGTTGTTTTGGGGTACTATCCTAAAGCGTGACAACTTGGATATCCTCGAAGAAATACACAAAAACAACTCGAATTTGAATATAATTGATTCATGTACTGCACAGTAACACTTCGGAAAAACTTCAGGCACAGATATTGCTACAGAAAACTGGAAATAATATCCTTTTATCTCAAGTGTTCTTGAAATAATTTGAATTTAGACATGTATATTACTTAGGCTAAAATGTATGACATAAATTATGATTCCTAGGAGCCTTCCCTGGATTCCTGACATTGCGTAACATTGGTAGAGGGAAGACTGTCACTGCTAAAAACAAGCCGGACGCTACTACATGAATGCCTTAGTCTTCTAAAAGAATGCGTGAAATTGTTGAAATCATGTATCAGGTTGCTCAGATTATTCCTTGACTTCCGACATCCTTGTCTCATGTTGCTGCCAGTACGCGTGGAGTCCTTCGAGACACACCACACGTACTGGAACACATACCTGAGCTGCTAGATACTTCATACAGGTTACTGCAACCGTGCCTCATCTTGTTACAGGTATTCAAGCCAACTTTCATCCCGGAGCACTCAATTTCTTATAGCAAACGCAGGTATGCTTGTAGCAGGCTCAAAGTAACTCTCGTTCTTATTTGATGTGGAATTAGGCAGCTGCTCCGAATTCCTCAACTTTTAAACATATAATTATCTAAAAGTGAATACCCTAGGGGTAATACACCGAATGTTTATAAAGTATGTTTAGCTGGAGAAAAAGTCGTTACCCGGTGTAACGAGATTATGGCATCACTCACGAATCTAGAATTTTTCCCTTAAAAAAATGAAATTTTTGCATCTTAAATGGTATTTTAAACTTTTAAACGAAAACCCTTTTTGAAAAAATGCTAAGCATCGTATCATTTTAATTGGAGATCGTCGTTCCAGCTATCATGCTTTTCAAGATATTTCAAAAACAATTTGCCAAAACGTCACAGCGCTACACTGGGATAAGTCGATCTACATCCTCGTACTCAATCTCTCGTTTGTTCTAAGCTATGCAGATAAATGCGAGTATGTTAGTCTTATTGATAGTGCTCTCCAGTCCTCACAACCACAATTTAAACTATTTTCGATTTTAAATTGAATAAAGAAGGTGAACAATTCATTAGAAATGATTACTTTTCAGTAAATATAAATAAATGATTTATCTCTCTTGACAACCCATTACATAGGAAAAATGTTCATTCATGTACAATCAAAGTAATCATGTTGAAGACTATGAACAATCATTAAAACAAGCTCGTGTATCACTTCTTGGCTCAACTTTTGATCAACTATGGATGCAATCGGAACAGTCATCATTGATTGAACATAAAGCTTCGATTAAAAAAACACAATCATCATGGTATCATGATAGAAAAAGTCAAATTAGTATTATTCTTCTGATTATCATCATTATTCTATTACTTCTATTTTCTCTACCATTTATTATACGTTCGCAATATCTTTCTAATCTATTTCTTCATCAATGTTCATCACTTGCATGTCTATCAACATCACATCGAATCATAGAAAATTTAAATATGAATAAAAATCCATGTGAAAATTTCTATTCATACGCTTGTGATGGATGGATTAATAGTCATTTTCTAACGCCTAGTGAAACATCGATTAGTTATTTTAAAGAAATCTATAAAAATAATCTTATAATTCTATATAAAATTCTCAAAGACAAGTCGAATACAAATGCAATATCAATAAAAAAATTAAAAACCTATTTCCATTCATGTATGAATACATCAAATGATGAAGATCTCGCAAGGTCAACTTTAAAAAATATTCTTCATCATGCTGGACCATCGCTTCTATTGTTAAGAAATTGGTCAAGAAAAGATTTTAATCTAGTGACAAGTCTGACTTATACACATCGACATAAAATAAATCCACTTTTTCATATAAGTATTACAACCAATCATAAAAATAATAATTATCATTGTATCTATTTGGAACAATCAGGTTTATCGTTTGAGGAAAGATTGCGCTACAATGATGAAAATATTCGCTATTTATTTAATAATTTTGGTACAAACTTAATAAAACATCTTCATTCATTTTTACCAACGGATGAAATTTCTAAACAAATCGATGAAATATTTCTATTTGAAAAACGTTTAGCTTCGATATTTCAGTTCAAAAATTCCTATAATCCATTGGAAGTCTATCACACACGAACATATGAACAGATTCAACAATGGTTTTCATCATGGTTTGATATAGAAAATTATTTCGAGAGAATTTTTCGAAGAGATAAAATATTTTTCTACAATCAAACATTTCTTATATCAACACCAGACTATTTTGAAAAATTAAAACAAATCATGCAAACAACACCTCGATATATTCTAGCTAATTATATAACATTTCAAGTTATTCAAGAATTACTACCTAATATGCCTGAAAGTTTTAATCAATTTAGAGGATCATTGATGATGCATTTAAAAGGGATCGTAGAAGAAAAACAATTATGGGAAATTTGTGTTAAAAGAACAGACGATGCATTTGGATTTGCTACAGGTATTTTTAGGAAAATTTCCTAGTATGACAAAGTTGACTTGTTTTATTTTGTACCATTAAGGTGCTCTATTTATATCAAGAGTATTCGATAGAAAAAGCCAAGAGAAAATAAAACATATTGTTGAAGAGATTCGTTTAGCCTTTATTGAGACTCTACCAAATATCAAATGGATGGATTCAGAAACACGTCATCAAGCACAAATGAAAGCACAAATGATTATTGGTAGATTCTCTATTGATTAATTCAGATTTCTAAACTTTCGAATAATATAGACAGACTTGGATATCCGAAATGGCTTGAAGATGAGAGAAATATTGATCGATTTTATGAAGATTTAAATCTTTCGTCGACTAATAATCCTATCGACAATATAATGCTTGTACGGAGATTTCAAAAAGAGCACAATTTAAAAAAACTTGTACGTAACTTGACCATCTTAAGATTATCTATAGAATACATATGATTATTTAAGGGCCAACGACCTGATATTGAAGAATGGACTATGACACCGCTGGATGTCAATGCATATTATGCACCATGGAAGAATATGATTGTGTTTCCAGCTGGTATTTTACAAACACCGTATAGCATCTTGTTTACTATCTATTTTTACATTTATTTATCTTATATTGTAGATTTTTCGATGCTAACATTCCTATTTCGTTGAATTTTGGATCGATTGCATCGATTATTGGTCGTAAGTATATTTTTTTTTATTCAAGCATGTATTCAATTATATTTATTATTGTAGATGAACTTATTCATGCATTCGATGCCAGGTATGTATAGTTTTTTCTCATTGCAAATAGTAGATATTCAGATAAATCAAGTTAAGAGACATATCCAAGCTAGAATCAAGGATTTCTTGGTCCCCATGTTGAACTTCTAAGATACAATTGATCATAAAATTATTATTATTGGTTTCTGAGTAGTGGCCGATATTTTGATGGTCATGGAAATCTAAATAATTGGTGGCAAAAAGGATCAGCTCGAAATTTTGATGAACATGCTCAATGTTTCATTGATCAATATAATCAATATCGTATTGGAAATAAACATATCAATGGATTGTTAACACTTGATGAAAATGTATGTCCGTATGAAAGTATAAAAATCATCTTGAATATGATGAATCCATTTTCAGATTGCTGATAATGGTGGTTTACGAATTGCATATGTAGCGTATGAAAATTATTTAAAACATCATCATTTACCATCTATCAAGTCTTTTAAAAATCATCAACAACAACTTTTACCTGGCGTTAATTTAACAGATGAACAATTATTCTTTATCGGTTTTGCACAAACATGGTGTACAAAAACTACACCTGAAATGGCCCGGGCAGCACTAGTGACCGATGCACATGCTCATTCGAAATATCGTGTTATCGGCTCGTTATCAAATATGCCTGAATTTTCGCGAGCATTCAAATGTGCAATGGGATCTCCAATGCATCCTGAAAAACGATGTCAAATATGGTTAGATACGAGATGATAGTAATATCATATAAATTCGACTATACAAATGGGCAACGAGAACAATTCTAATTTTATTTCTTTTCGATATCTAAACTTATATCTACAAGCGTTTCCTAATAAAAGACATGAAAATTCCATTGTCGTTAGTTCAAGTAAGTATGTACTCAATCTATTTACAAAAGAAAATCATTTTTTTCGGTATTTTAATTATTAATTTTCTTGAATTTGAGTCTTAAAAAACTAGAATATTCTATGTGAGGAAAATGGAGTACCGCTTTGATTGCGAGTAGTCTCGCTTGATGATAGGTGTCGCTCTAAATCCATATTTATCGAACCTTATTAACCGATGATTTCTTAGAATACAACAACTAGTAATTGTAATTTTTCAATACTTCTATGAATAACTCGTCAATTTATTTTTCAATTTAACAAAAATCATGCATTAATATCAACGGTTTACAATACACCAATCGAAGAGAAAAAAAACAAATCTATTGTTTCTTTATTTCTTTCTACTTGAACACAGAAACCTTTAAAACAATTACCTTGAACAATGCTGTCAACTTCTGCTATGTTCATCATGGTTAGGCATTTATTGATTTTGTATAAAAATTTTCATTTCATTACTTTTTTAAGCAAAACCCTTCCACGAGAAATAGTTACAATCAATGGACAAGAAACAATTATTTGTTTGTAAATAAGATTCAACCTTCTTTGTTCTAAATTTTTGCTAAAATAATATTTGCTTTCTTTGAAGATCATGTGCCGAAAAACAATATTCATCTGGAAAAATTTCTTCTCTATCCTACATTCGTTCGAATATAAAATATAACAAAGTTTTAGCATTACTCAATCGAACATTTCGTACTTTATATGAACTGAGTAAATATTCATATTTGATCGATTTTTTTTATACTTGATTATTATTTAAGATGAATCAAACAATGAACCGAAAGATCATATTGAAGTGAAAAAACAAGCTATCAAAGAAGGTGTATTAACATGTTTGACTTTATTACGTCCATCTATTCGTGAAAATCAACAAATAACACCCACAATTGAAGGAAAGAAAAAGATAATAATAACGAAAAAATACTACAATGTACTTGACAATGATAGTGATGATACTGATAAAGAAAATCTATCGAATACTCCAATATTAGATACAAATAAAATACGTCGTAAGACTATTCGTACTTCGAAACCATCTAAACGTCCAGGTAGTTCAAAACAAGATGACGAAGAAGAAGAAGATGCATCACCTTCGAAACGAAAGAAAAAAGCAGAAAATGCTGATGTACCATTACCAATCATAAGTCCGAATGTTGTTAAAAAGGTAACTCCAAATCGAACAAAAACTGATGAGCTTGGTGAAGAAAAGAAAAAAAACTCAATTCGCTTAGCACGAAAAGTTCATCAAGTAAAACAAGATTCAAAATCTATTGAAACAACTAAGTTAACAAAACAACAAAAACAAGAGATAAATACGGAACAAGAAACAGAGGTACCAATTACGCTAGTTAAAAAACTTCAGACAAACGAAAAGTCTATTGCCAATCGATCAAAACCAATCTTAGCAAATAAAGCGTCTGCCGGTGTACGTAATGATAAAGGTGAAACATTATTACATCAAGCCGTTAAAAAAGGTGACATTGCACGAGTTAAACAATTGATAGACGAAGAACATCATCCAGTCAACACGATTGACAATAATTCATGGACACCGCTGCACGAGGTAAACGTTATTTATATTGTATAGAAATAGAAGACACGATATATTTCGCTTGAACTGAACGTAGCCACAAATGAAGGCAGAGGTCATTGGAGACTAGACAGATTGAACACACGTAGAAATGACGAGTATCACTACCTGTCACTTTGAACGATTTAATCTGAACTTGGTTTTTTAATATAAATTATTGCTAACTGAGTAAAAGTGCCTTTTTCTTTGTAGGCGAGTGCTATGGGCAATATTCCATTAATGGAATTATTACTTGCTAATAATGCTAATATTAATATTCAAGGTGGCCAAGAACAAATGACTGTTTTACATGAGGCTGTATCCAATGAGAATTTAAATGAAACGGTAATTAAATTTTTACTTGAAAATGGAGCCGATCCGCTTATAAAGTATGTTAACAAATTCTTCTATAAAAAAAATCATTAAACTTCTTCATTTACAAAAGGAATAAAGCCGGCAAAACCGTATTGGAACTTGTCACCGAATTAGCTAATCCTACAATTTCATCACTTTTCGAGAAAAATCACTGTGTTCATCCTTCTCATAATGAATTGCCAATCGCTCCACCACCGAGACGACGTGTACGAACCATCTCATCATCTAATATTCTGTTTTTAACTGGTTTTAATAAAACTCGTAAAGAATCATTTATTAAATCTATGCAAACAATTTTCGGTCGTAAATGTGTAACAATAGCCCGCAATGTTGAAAACAATGGTTCGACTTCGATTCCTATTGATTTGTAATAATCGTTTCTTTCCTTTTCTATTTTTTTTTAGTCACTCATGTGATAGCATGCGGTGAGACCGATAGAGTAGCATTTCGAACAATAAACTATTTACGTGGTATTGTTCTTGGCAAATGGATTGTTTCAGAAAAATGTAATACAAAAGCCAAAATAATGAAACTTTCCTAATGTTCTTGTATTGTTTTTCAGGGATTGAAGAATGTATTAAAGAAAAACGATGGATCAATGAAAATGATTATGAAGTGCTTGGTTCACAGCTTGAACCGAGCTCAAATGGATGTCATATTAGTCGAATTAAACATGAACAAAATGTAAATTTAAAAGGAAATTATTTTCTTAATTCATAGGCTGTCTTTCGTTTTTGTTTAGGAAATACTTCTTTTCAATAAATGTGAATTTTTTCTTTATGGTCAATTTCATACGTATAAAAAAGAAGATATAGCTGATTTAGTGAAAATTACTGGTGCGACTTTACTTAAACGTGAACCAAAATTACATCGTATTAATAGTGATACTGATTTAAATAATAGTAATCAATCAATAATGACCTATATTATATACGAATCTTCTGTACCCGATATTCTTCTCGATAATAATGTTATAAAACATATAAAACTACTTGATTTTCTCGCTTGTATAGATTATTATAATACTCAAGAACGATTAGATAATTAAATTCAATAATGTTTATTTTTTTTATTTGTAGATTAAGATTTCTTTTAAACTATGTTTACATCAGGCATGAATTCAGGTAAGCATCAATTCTTTTTTTCCTTTTTTTTTTGTTAAATAATATTTTAAACACAAAATACAATGAGAGAGTTATGAGTATTGACGGACTGCTTCGGCCATATAATAATTTCTTGTCTATTTGTAGATTTAGTCAACAGAGGCAGGCAATAGGAAGTGCCCTTGTAACATGCATCTCGTGAACGAGTGAGAGAATAGCATTTACGAATACGATCGACAGTACACACACACAAGCGTTTGTAAAAAAAACTATCATATATTTCGTGTTTTTGTAACGAGAGGATTTGTATAGTTATATATGCATTTAATTTATATATGTATATGTGTAATAAATGAAAAATTAATAGAATTTCGCTAAATAAAACATAATTTTTAGATGAACCGACAATAATCAGTCTAAGAAATAAACTAAAATGTCGAATGAAACAGATACATTAATCGAATCTGCTGTTGTTAGTGAAGACAAACCTGTAATCTTGAATAATGACCAAACAGACACATCAACAACCAACGGCGGATTTCATTCAAATGGAACTAACCAAACCGAACAACCACCACCAGAACAACAAGAAATTGAATCAACAAAAAATAATTATGAAAACAGTGAACAACAATCATATAATAAACATGATTTAGAGCCTGAATCACTCCGAAAAGTTTTTATTGGTGGACTTTCGTATAAAACTGATGATCAAGTTTTCAAAGATTATTTCTCAAAACATGGAGAAATTGTTGTAAGTATAGACTTCTTTGATTTAACATCATGTTTTATTGAGAGTGACGACTGATAGATTAGCACGTTTAGTTAGCTGCCAGGGAATATAACGATAAGCATAGGAATCCATTCTTTTGTTTTTCTTTGTGAATAATATTCGAAATGTTCATAGGATTGCATTATAATGCGTGATCGTGAAGGTCGATCTAGAGGTAAATATAAATCAATTGATTAATATTTGTATTCATATTGACTTAATTAGGTTTTGGTTTTGTTACCTATGCTTCATCGACAATGGTTGACAGTTTAATGGCAGCTCGTCCACATGTTCTTGATTCACGTGAAATCGAACCAAAACGAGCTGTACCACGAGAAGAAAGTGGAAAACCCGAGTCATCGTTAAGTGCAAAAAAATTATTTGTCGGTGGTATTCGAGCAGATACAATCGATGAAAAAGATCTTAATGAATATTTCTCAAAAGTAAACAATCAGTTTTACAGTATATAATTAAGACGATATATTTTGTTTTTAGTATGGTCATATTATTGAAGCCGTGATTATGAAAACCAACGAAGGAAAATTACGTGGTTTTGGATTTGTTGAATTCGATGAGTAAGAATATTCAGTATTTATGAAAAGAAGATTAAAATTTGACTTTTGTTGTTAGTTACGATCCAGTAGATAAAATTGTATTAGAAAAACATCATGTTATTAAAGGAAATCCCGTTAATGTCGAAAAAGCACTACCCAAAGATCAGACAAATCGTGGTCGAATGTCAGCAGGAAACTACGGTGGACAAGGGGGTGCTGGCGGTGGTGGTGGTGGTGGCTTTGGTGGTGGAGGANGTGGTGTTTGTTGTGGTGGTGGTGGGGGCGGCGGCGGTGGCGGGGGTTGCGGTGGTGGTGGTGGCTATGGAGCTGGAGGAGATTATGGTAATCGTTCTGCGCCATATGGAGGTGGTTATGGTGGTGATATGGGAGGCAATAGTGGGGGTGGAATGATGGGCTATGGTGGTTCAGCACCTATGGGTGGTGGAGGAGGAGGTGGGGGTGGATATGGAATGGGAGGACCACCACGAGGTGGTTACGATGATGGTAAGAAAAAATCTTTGAATGAACTCGATATTTTATGATTCGCTTTCCTTCTATCAGGATTTGGAGCTTTCGGTGCAGCATCTGGCTTTGGTTTCGGTCAAAGTTACGGATCATCATCAGGTGGTGGTCCAATGCGACGTGGAGGTAGTGGTCGAGGTGGCGGTGCACCGTATGGTCGTGGTGGTGGTGGCCGTGGAGGTGGGGGTGGTGGTTATCGTGGCCGCAATTAACACAACACAAAAGAAAATGGAACATTTGTTATTTCTGCCCACATCTTTTTCTTTTCATTTTTTTGCTATGTTTTTGTGCGTATGCTTGTGTATGTATATATCAATAGCGAACAACAACAAATAGAGAATGGATTGTTTCTTCTTTTTTATGACATTATTCCTATATGATGCTCGATTGTCTTTTTTTATTTGTCCGAGCTATTCACATATAGGAAAACATTTCGTGTTTGTCTTGTTGATTCAGCAGTTTTCTTTTGTTTAAAACATAATTCTCCTTTGTTGTCTCCAGTTGCTGTTGTTATCTATGTCTATGTCTATGTCATTTTTGTTGATTGTTCTTTTGGATAAATAAACGCATGTTACATGTGATTTACAGCATCGAAAACTTTTTTTTATTAAGCATTGCTATAAGATTCTTAGTTATATATATATCGAAAACGATACGATAGTGATAAAAACAACAACAACAAAAAAAACCAACTACAAGAGTAAATAATAAGCATACACCCATACAAACAACAGCGCTGATTTTGTGTACATAATTATTTATTATCACTGTTGTGGACCTCGCGCTGTTCGCCGTCAAATTTGAGAAGAATGGACAAGTTCCACACAAAACAAAACTTGAATAAAAAAAACAAAAGTGAGAAATAAAGATCCCCAAAAAAGAGAGATTAAATGAATACAAATATTCTACGCATATGAATTATCGTTATGATAGAATAACGATAAGAAACAAAAACTTTGTACATATGATTGATGATGAATGCTTATAAAGTGATCGTTGTTGTTAACACTGTTTATTGAGACGAGATGATAACATGGTAGTTGGTCAATTTTCATTATGATGGTACGAGTCGCTGTTATACTATGAAGGAAAAACAAATAGAACTTTACATATTTTATTTCTCATCATAACTAATATGAATACATTCGAAAAAATAAATTCCATTGATTATAGCAATCAAATTTTATTTTTCGCTTGCCATTCTATCAATAGTAAAAGAAGAAATATGTATATATCTTTAAAAATACCTTCAATCTTGATACATGAAACTTCTTTCTTCAATTTTTTTAACATCACATATCAATATTCATTCTCTTAACTATCCACATGTAATCAATAATATCCATCCAACGTCTTTATTTCCACACATTTGTCTACTTCACCATGAGCTACATAACGAACGACTGACCAGTGCATCGGCGTCATTCGCTGACTTTATTTTTTCTTCTTCTCTCTTTCTCTCTTTTTTATCACTACAAAAAAAAACCGAAGAAAACTTTTCTCGTTCTCGTTCACTTGCATCGTCGCCGTTATATATATTTGCATTGATGTCTGGTCTATGTATCCGCAAGAGAATGACCGAGCATCAGTTGTTGGTCAATTGACGAAGAATTATCAAATAATACTATCGTAGAGAAAGAAAGAAGAAAAAAAAAGAATTGAATTTACACAGGAAGCAACTACCAATGTTGATGGCTTGTCGATGTGCACATGAATGAGTGCACATATGTCTAGACAGACCACTCTTCTAGCCTATTTAGTAGTCGCCGCTATTGTGAGACAGAGCGAACGGGCTACTAATGAATGTATACATATATAGATGTATATATATATATATATATATATATATAGTGAGGAATGTGTGAAAAGAATGAGAACATAACAAAACCGATGAGTTCAAATAGATGAATATTGTAATTTTCTATTACCAATGATTGGATATACATACACGCGTCTATTGAGACAAAGTTAAAAAGGATCAATGTAATCATGTTTTTTTCTTCTTCTTCTTCTTCGTACTACATATGACACTAGTTAAACAACCTTATCGTATATATATATAAACAATATTTTATCGTTATATCTTAATATAAATTATTCATATTGTTGAATACGAGAACATATGATTGATAATAGGGGGTACTTAGTTTTAATCACAGCTATTCAAAGTCATTTCATTTCATGCAGATGAGTATAAGCGCAATTGATAATATATTCGCATCAATTAGCATTATGATACAAGATGAACAAATAAAAGTTCAAGATTAGTAATCGAATTGATCCTAAAAATAATAGATTTCATAACAATAGCTGTTTTTCTTTGTAAATAACATGTTTTATAATCTTTTACTCCAATTGATATTGATGTCGGGATTGAGAGTGCTTCATTTTTTTATCGCTATATTAAATTTCATCTTCGATCCAATCGAAGGACTCTTGTGTTTTATTTATTTTGATTCTCTTTAGAAATAAGAAAAGGCTATTGAACAATGAAGTATTTTGTTTTTTGTCTGTTGCTTGATCATCAGATAATCTTAAAAAGTTCCTTTCAACAAATGATTTATTCTATACCTCTTTTTATATATCGATTCGATATCGGATCGTATCTATCAATTATCATGTCTACTATAATTGTGCTAATAAAACGAGCTATGAATATGAAATCAGTAGACCTATTTTATCAATTTTACCCTAATAAAAATATCATCATTTGTAAAGAGCAAAACGTGATCATTAATAATACAATCAATACTAAGACAAATTACCTATGTTGCACATCACAGAATTCTACGAAAAAAATTCGAATATTTTCACTTTATTCGAGATTTCTGTATCTCATAGTTTTCTATTCTTAGAAATCCAATTCTACATAGACTAAAAAATCTTCATTCTGGCAAGCTGATGTTACTCTTCCACATTTTCATTTACTTGTCATAGAAGTTTTTTCTTATGAGAAACCGATTATTATAGAGTACACTAGAATTAACAATATTGTTTAGTTTTATAGTTCTGAAAGATTTATTGCACAAGCGACCTTGACTTGATACAACTGGTTTTTAAGCAATACACCACGGAACATTAATTACTCTAATGATATGGACACACTATCATACATATGCGACCTCTATCTTCAATCTGATTCGGTTATTAATTCTCAGATAAAGCCAGTCATTCAGACATCATTCTACCCACGTGCTGTTTTTCTTCTTCTCTATTTTTTTATATCACAAAGCGTTTCATCACATAAAAAAGAACAAAAATGCTTGAAGTTGAAATCACACAGCAACGTTCTATTCATACGACAAAATGGGAAATCGTTCTTGGTATGTACATTATTCATAGTTAAAACAAGCAGTTCAATATATTCTTTTCTAAAAATTTTCGCTACGTTCAGGAATGTCTTTCTATCAAGTTATCAAATTACTTAAACTGAACGATGATCAAATTAAATCGGTTACATTAGTTTATAATGATAAAGTAAAGAAAATGAATCGAAAAATTGTTTATGTTTCTTCTTTTGTTGTCTTTGAAGGATCCATTGAGTGCAGATTATACACTTAATTTATCGAATGACAGTATTTTACTTCATTTTGATTCTATAACTCAACGATTGAAGGTAAGATAATCGAACACGATCAAGTATATCCATTGGTTTTGTCTTTCTTAAATAGCTGATTGAATTATATGATTTAAAAAAAGTAAAGCTGAAGTATTTGTAAGTAATATGAAACTGTTATTTTTCAATTACAAAGAAATTTTCTTTAGTGGTAATTACTTTAATAGTCCTCAAATTGTACCGACGATCGAAAATGTCAATGAAATATTTGGACCAACAAGACCAGGAGGTGAGCAAAAATAAATTTTCATGTTAACTATTCAAAATTTAAATATTAGATTATAATCGTGAGAGTCAATCATTCTTAATGCATTTCCCTGGTTTGACTTTTTTTTTCAATCAAATTGGGCCACAAGTTGAAGTAATTTGTTGTGCGTTGAATTAATGTAATATAATTTTTATTCCATAGACAAAGTCAATGCATGGTCTTCATTCACTTCAATTTCCACCTGGTCAATCACCAGTTGTATCGAAAATATATATCTATTATGGAAATGTTCCACTAGAATATACTGTTCCACCATTACCAGTCAGCTGTTTTAATCGTTCAGTTTTTCTCGATAAATTATCAAATCTTGTCGAAAATCAAAAAACTATCGGTTTGGCATGCCGATTAATGGTTGAAGGTTTGTACTGCAAACAAAATCTGAGTCTTTATTTCAAATATGAAGTTGACAATCGTAGTTCAGCAAAAAAAAGATCAAATTATTGTCATTCTGTAGAATTGTTATACATTTTTAAGCTACGAAAAAAAAACTTTAATAAGAGAGAAATGATTATTTTTATATTGAATCAGTAAACATCTGTTGAATTTGAAATTTTACTATAGAAAATCTACTCAGACGAGACAAGTATTCTTAAAACAATGAAATTTTTAATCGATTCGCCTATGACAAGAAAAACATTCGTTTTTAATGAAACTCTTAGTCTATGATAAGGATCATAAGACTTTGTTATCGCTTGAATCTCAAGTTGAAATGACGATTTTGAATTTTCAATGATATACTCTATATTAGGCTTAATTTCAACAGGTTTTCAGGAGTCATTAAAAAGCTTTATCTGATAATTAGTAGTGATCAATCAAATATGAAGTAAAATTTAACATATTTTTATTTAGCTCATACACCAAAGCCATACGATCCAGACGATCATATCGATTATCTCGATGCAACAGTTCATTTCGATGATACTTGTCAAGTATGTTTCGAATAATATTCTTGCATAAGTATTCATCTGTGTATCTATTTAAGGATGTTCTATCGATTATCGGCAGTCCAAACAGTGTTTATTATAAAACTGATGATAAAATAAAAATTCATAATCCATCGCCACCAATATCATTAGGACAACGTGCACAAGATAAATCAGATTTCTATTACAATTATGTTAACTTCGGCATGGTATGATCTTGCAAAAATAAAAAAGAGTAGATATTTTTGTAATTATAATATTTATTTAAAGGATATTTTATTCGATGGTCAAAGTCATACAGTGAAAAAATTTATTTTGCATACAAATTTTCCTTGCCATTATCTTTTTGATAGGTAATAAAGAACAAGTTTTTTTTTCATATTTATTTTCACTACATCAATTTTTAGTTATTTTCCGTGTAATTTTGAATTGATGGTACGAAATTATACTACAGGAAAAGAGATCATTGTAACTCCATCGACTCGAGTAGGAATTTTCTTAAATCATTCACCGATTTATATTTCCGTGTTTTGTATTTCAGTGGTCAGCTATTCAAGAAATTTTTGAGAATCGTCCTTCACCAGCTATTCTTCATCGTTCATCATCGACGAATACAACAAATCCATTTGGACCAACATTTTGTCACCTCGTTAACGATGATATGATTTTTGAAGTCATGTCCAACGGATATATTGCTTCAATTAGCTTTTTCAATGAACGAGATTAATCTTTTAAATTTTTTCTTTTCCGTATTTTTCTTTTCGAACTTGTACCTTCTTTCATGCTTATATACATTCGCTTGTTTATCTATATTCTATTTAAAGGTATTTTTGTGTTCTTTATGTATTCAAATGTAAATACGATAACCGGAGAACTCCCTCTTTCCAAACAGAAAGCAAGCAACCATTAAGCAGCAAAAAATATATTCTTTTTCAGATGGCAACAGGATCATTAGCTGGCCGAGTCGCGCTTGTTACAGGAGGATCAAGAGGTATTGGCAAAGGTATTGCTCTTGAATTGGGAGGTGCTGGTGCTCTTGTTTATGTCACAGGTAGAGATACTTCTTAACCTGTTTTTGTTTCGTATAATATATGTATATATGACATCAAGGTCGTACCATGACATCCACAAATGGTAAAAGTGGAAGTTTAGAAGAAACTGCTGAAGCTGTAAGTATTTTTTTAATGTTTCGTATCTAGATTTGAGACTGCGAAATATTGACTACTTTATTGAGAAGTGTTAAAATCAAAGGGAGGGCAAAGGTTTGAATTTTAGTTTCTCGTATGAAATTCCTATGTATCCAATGAGAAGTTGATACAATCTTTAGTATTTAGCGATGTGATTTCTAATATTCAGAGTAATTCATTTAAATCTGGTAATATAGTTTTAGCGTAATTGGCGATTTAAATTGATCGGCTGACGTGTCACGACCTGTATTACATGAACGATTTCCGTAAAGTTTATTTGAAGAACTAAATTTATTTGTTTAGATTCGAAGTCGCGGTGGTCAGTGTGTTCCTGTATGTGTGGATCATGAAAATCCAAGTGAAGTTGAAGCGTTATTCGAACGTATCAAGAACGAACAGGATGGTCGATTGGATATTTTAGTTAATAATGCTTATAAAGGAGTTGAGGTATTGAGCAAAGATTGTATTAAGAATTTCATAGTATGTTTTCGATTGTTTATAGCGTTTATTATCTGTTTCCGGTAAACCATTTTGGGAAGATGATCCAGATGTATTCGATGAAATTAACAATGTTGGTTTACGGTAAAATAAAATCATTAAATACTCAATGTTTTATGAATCGGTTTCTTTGTATGATAGCAATCATTATTATTGTTCAGTTTATGCTGCTCGATTGATGGTTCCTCGAAAGCAAGGTTTAATTGTATTTATATCTTCGGCAGGTGGTCTTCGTTATTTATTCAATGTAGCCTATGGCGTTGGAAAAGCTGCTGTTAGTTTTTTTTTGTTGATGAATAAGTTTTTTTTTATTGAACGAATTTCAGTGTGATCGTATGGCTGCAGATACTGCATTTGAATTAAGGAAACAAAATATTGCTTCCATTGCAATTTGGCCAGGCCCGGTTGAGACAGAAGTTATTCAAGCATCAGAAAACGGAGCTGGAGTAAATATCGATTTGAATATTTTTTTCTGTGTTTGAGAAATTAAATTAATAATTTCTCATCTATTCAATAGTTTCGTAAGATGGTCAAGGATTTCGGTAAAGCAGAATCTACAGAATATGCTGGCCGTATCATCGTTCATCTAGCACAAAGTTAGTTTTTATTAGTGAACAAACATCAATAAAAAAAATTTCTTTTTTTACTTCAGATCCATCAGTAATGCAATATTCAGGGAAAATAGTTACAACAGTTGACTATGGTACAACTTATGGTATAGTTGATAAAGATGGTATAGATTGTTGTTTTTTTAATTATTTAATACTTGAAATTCTTTTCAATGAACCTATTTAGGTGCGTATCCAAGCAACATGCGATGGATCGGTCGATATCTTCGATATGTACCAGGTTTAAGTTGGTTATCTGACTGGATTCCTGGCTGTGTCAAAATACCTTTTTGGTTGTTACATCAAGCTAGCAATAAATTTTAAGATTGGCGAACAAAAATTTATTTCAAAAATATTTTATATGCTTTAATTTCGCTTTTGATTCTTATTGTTTTTTTTTTGACAAACTTTATGTCTTAAAATAAAGCTGACAGCATATTTTGCATTAGTTTTTTTAATTATCCTAGATAAAGATTAATGTCACTCTTTTCTTTTCTTTTTATCATTATTTCCTTTTTAATATTATGATTTGCCATTTGCATCAGTATCATAGTAAAGAAAAAGAAGCTAAGTCATATTTCATTTTTAGATCGGAACAAATTTTATACTGAATAAGTATCTTATCTTGTGGACAGATTGGTAAAGATTGCGTTTAACAATGGGTGACTTGTATGAAATCATCGAATGGTAAAAGGGAAAATTTATTCCTCTGGATTGACAATAAAACTGGTGAGTCTATTCTTTGGTATCTACTCATCAATGTGGTCCGTAATTGATACTGTTGTTGTAAAATTAAAAGAATCGCAGCATGCCATTATTATCATTATGACCTAATCTATTCGCAATGCATGCTACTCTCATTAGCTTATCATGAACATGTGAAAATATGATTATGAAGAGAGTCATCAGAAATCTAAGCAACATTCATCTAGACTTGTTTTCATCGTCTATGTTCGAAACATTTGAAATCATGCCTAATACTATTTTACTCTACCTAAGAAGAACATTTACGTGTAGTCGACGGATATTATTAATAGGCTGTATTGAATGTTCCCAGCGCTTATCTAAAAGATATGGTTCAATTAAATGTTATTAATATATCATGTAACAACGAGTTTCGATGGGACCTAAACGAATGTCAAATTATCAGTACACTTTACTAAAAGTGTATCGAAAAAATGACTGATTTGATGTGACATGTTGAACTTGACTGGAATTTCCACGCATTTCACATAGTCTCGTAGACTTAATCTATTAGAACGTGACTACTGGGTCGTTGTCTTCTTTACGATATCTCAACGCGTTCGTTAATCTAACATTATTTTGTATTATGTTGATCTTAATACTAAAGCTGCTATTTCTTCTTTTTTAAGATTCATCATGGATGCAGTATACAAGGAAAATAATTACTGCTGCTTTTAATGCACTAACTCATGCAAATACGGATATAGCTCGCATGTAAAACAATATATGATTGTTATTGAATTAATTCTTTAAGTTAATATTTATATAACATGCCTTCATGGGTATCCCATAGAAAATATACTTTATCTAAATCTATTATTATCATTGATTCCAAATTTCTTTTTCTCACGACGTCTTATTGATTTATATAACACCAATTTTATCATGACTTTTTGTTAATTCTTTTCAACGGAATTATATAATTTGTGCTGGGTTTAAAAAATTTTTGATATAGAATCAAATTGCTATTTTCTAAAAGTATTTTATGCGAATTTGTTTTTCAGATGGCATCGGAGATAAAATTTACTCAAGACACAATGAAACAATTTAATGTAGCTAAATCATTCACGGTTAATAAAGATCGTATAAATGCCATGAATTTTTCCCTTGATGGTGAGACACTTGTATCATCGAGTGACGATGATTCTATTGTTATTTATGATTGTAAAGAAGGAGAGTATGTATTAACCTATTTCTTTTTTAAATGATAATATATATATAAATATTATCTTTAGAACGAAACGAACGTTATTCAGTAAAAAATATGGCGTTGACCTTATACATTTTATTCATGGAACCGAACAAGTTTTACATGGTTCAACTAAAGTTGACGGTATGTACTAGTTTTAATTTTAAAAAGAAACCTTCACTACTATTGGTTATTATATTCTAGATGCTGTTCGATTATTACAATTAGAAGGAAACAAATACATACGATACTATTCAGGACATACAAAACGGTAAATTTATCTAAAATGATTGAGGGCAACCAATGGGAACGTATTTCATGAAATATACTTTTTCGGGAAGTTTTCCAATAGAAAACATTTCGTTTTGGAAAAAAAGATATTTCAGATGAAAATTTTCCGAAAGGAAAATTGCTTTGTTTGATAGGGTCTTGTTAGTATTCGAATTTTCTTATAAAATTCGATACGAATGAATGCCTAGTCCGTTCAATCTATCTAACGATATATGAAAGTGACTGAAACATAAAGAATTTATTGTAATAGCTTTTGAATTTATTTATTTTTCGTCTTTTAGTGTTGTAAGTTTAAGTATCGCTCCAACAGAAGAAACATTTCTAACTTCCTCAGTCGATAATACATTGCGTTTATGGGACGTACGCATTCCAACAGCTCAAGTAAAAAGAAAAACGACAAATCTTAAAAAGTTGGATGTTCATCATTCTCATTTTTAACTTATAGGGACTTCTGAATGCACAAACAACATCTGGACCAGCTAGTCGTCCAGTTGCTAATTTTGATCCTGAAGGTATTCCTAATGGTCAATCAAATATTTGAAGCTATTTCTTTGCTATTGACGCATAGGTGTAGTATTCGCTGTTGGTGTTCAATCATCATTGATCAAACTATTCGACATTCGCCATTTTGATAAAGTATGCAAACCTACCGACAGGTATTTAAAGTGAAGATGAAAATAATAATATTAATTTTGTTTTCTTTTTTATTTTCAGGGACCATTCGCAACATTTCGACCGTTAGATAACAATGATAGCAATGACAAACAAGCAACAAATGCAAATCAATCGAACGAACAATGGACACATTTGAAATTTAGTCCCGATGGAAAAATGATATGCATTGCAACGAATGGTACTAGTCTGCATCTTATTGAAGCATTTCAAGGTTTACCAATACATAGATTTAATGTAAATTTATTTATATGATTGATCTATGAGCTAATAGGGAATCTTTTATCGTTAGGATATTGTTAATGATCGAAAAGAACCGTTACAATGTTGTTTTAGTCCTGACTCAAGTTATATATTATGTGGTTAGTACTTCTCTTAAATCTAATAATTACAATTTCTTTTTTTTTTGACTCGCTCAATAGGATCAGGTGATAATCGTATTTTGATTTATAAAGCTGAAAGTGGAGAAAAAGTTATCGAAAAACAGGTTTGCTGTTCTACAATTGTATTTAAATCTATCATCAATGAGGATATATTTTAGACAGAGCATAATGGTGCTATACAATGTATTCAATTCAATCCAGCGTTTCTTATGTTTGCTACAGCTCATAACAATATGGTTGGTTCTTTTGTAGTAAACCCTTCTTTTTTTTGTTCTACTTTATTTCATATATTTAGTTATTCTGGTTGCCAATTATCGACTCACAACCAGCAGATGAACTATCATCATAGTGATTATCGAACTTATATATATATATATATATAAATCTTTTTTTTCTTTTGTTTGATATTAATTTATCTCATGTCACGCGTTCTGTCATTTTTTTCTCTTCAATTTCGAAGCTTTGCTTTTTCTTGTTAGAAATTATCTACTACTTCCATGCGGTTCATTTGTACTGGTCATCATGCACTTCCAAACGGTCGCTTTTGCAACACATTAGTTCATGTTGTGCATGTTGAATTAGATACACTAGAACTTGTTGTTTGCTGCTTTAAACGATCCAGATTTTTGCTGTTTTGTAAAAAACGATATACAAACAAATTACGATGAAAAAGAATTTTACTGAAAATAAAAAAATTTTCGAGATGATTTTTCATCACAAAATAATTAATGAATGAATACAATTGTTTAAAACGAAAAAGGATTGATTGATGATGCAATCGAGTATGTGCGTTGAAATCGCATCTATCAGCCCGCTAACAATTACGATGCAAGTGATTTTATCCTATAAAGAAAAATTTTAAGGATCGAAATTTTTTGTTACGATATCAAACCAATACAATATTCTGATGGTAAATTAGTGATGTTAGTCAACTCGTATGTTCATAACTTTGATATGTTCAGTCATAATATGACGCCCATATATATTAGTAATAGCGATTCGTCTTAAATTTCTCGATTCGATACTATGTTGTTGAGCCAATTATGACAGAAATCGTTCCTTGTGACCACGATATAGTTAAAATCAGTACATATGAGTAATGCAGTCAATTCAGTGCGAGGAATCTGAATCAATTCGATCTTATTTCATGAGTTACAGCTGCCATCAATCATCCCGTACTACAAGACAAAAGTATTCTACTTTACTTGATAACATCATTAAAGACTGCATTTTTCTTCATTGACGAACTTCAGAATCATCATTGAATATTCAGAACCAAACTTATTTTAATTTTTTTAAATGGAACCATGTACGTCACTTTATTACAAATATTCGACTGTATCAAGTGCAGAAAAACAATTGCTTGTTGCCGTGTTTGATCAGCGATAATTTTATAAGAAAAACAAGAATGAAATTATTACTAACTATTATGTAGTGTAAGACTGATATAATAGATTATAAATAGAACAGAATAAGAAATTTGTAATTTAGAACATCGTAAAATAATTGGATTCAAATTAATAATCTAAGACAAAGTATATATCGCATCATAAAACGTGATTCAGCTGTAAGGTATCATCGTGAAAAAACAATTTATCAATATTTAAGTAAAAAAAAATATGAATAAATATTCAAAATCTTCTAGTGAACGATATTCAATGAAATACAGTTTATTGAAAAATTCATGGAAAATAAAATCTCACAATACAAAGAAAATAGTTCTGCTTTGTTTGAAACAAAAATTTATTAATGCATCGGCACAATGGATCTTGGTTGTTTTTTAAATATTGTTGTCGTAAAATTAGATAGACAAGCCAAGAGAGTAAATGGCAATAAATCGGGTATCATGAAAAGTAGAAAAAAAAAAAAATTCACTTGAATACTTGTTAATACCGATGTAGGTGCAAATGTTGTAATAAGTCCATTTATTGTTAATGGAAACCAAAATGCCATATAGACAACTGCGATTAAAACAAGCTGTCTAGTTAATTTATATTGTCGACGCCATACAATTTGATGGTGTCGTTTTTGCCATACTATTCGAAATATTAAGCTTCCATTCGCTATTGCAATAGCAGATACAGGAAATACCACATTCCCAATGAAATCATAAGTTGCTAGAGCTTGTTGAGCAGTCAAATAGCATGGTATTTGACAGAAAACCTTAAAATAAAAATTCGAAATAACCGTGTAAATTTTAGTTTGACTTGAAAACAATTCCTAAACGATGAAAAACTAAAATAATATTTACCGCATCATAATTCCATTGATTCGTACATGTATTTAATATCATGACAGCGAAATAGAATATTCCAGGATAGAAACAAACTACTACCATTGGCAATATATGAAAAAGGAGTTTATTTCGTCTTGTCGCCAGGGCTGCTCTATTAAAAACAAGTATATGTCGTTCAATGGAACCCCAAGCCATAACAAATAACAATAAACCATTAATGGAATATTCCCACCAATTCCACCATAGACAAAAGCTAGACGATGCTCGAATAACTGTACCACGATGGTAATAAGCCATAATGAATGGAAAATTTATTGTCAATTGTAAGAAACTTCCTATAGTCAATAGTAAAGTTAAGTGATGATAAATTGAAATTTTGCGTTGTTGTTGATAGAAATAGATGAAAATTAAAATCGAACAAATTGTAGATGGAATGGTTAAAGTAAGTAAAACCCAAAATTTGAGTTGTTCAAGCCAGGTCATTTTAGTGTTAACTGCAGTCTTCAAAATTAGATAGGAACGCAATAGATGGATTCTTTTTGCATGAAACCTTGTAAAATGAGGATCATAGATAGAGAAAGTAATTAATAATCTATGAATTACTATTCATTTCTATAATTCTTTTTTTTTTATGTACGTAATTGGTAAGTATATCAATTAGTTTATTTATGCATCTACAACAATGTGACCCTGCAATAAAAGATAAACTCAGTAACTTTGCACCTCGATTACTTTAGGGTAATTTAAAAAAAAAAAAGCATCATGACTACTTCTCTACTTGAGATTCTACAACGTAAATTACAAACAATTAATTATGACTGATAAATGTTAATTGATTTCGTTGGCAGAAAAACTTGATTAAAATGCTAAATACTTATAGTGTGGCATCGCAAAGATTCTTTCTATATTTCTGTCTAGTCGTACGCATAAAAATTTGAGATTTTACATCGGAATGATCTCTGGAATCGAAATTCACACAAAACTTGTCTGGCCGATAAATTAAAATATCAAGATAGAACTACGAGGCACCATTCGAATATAAATGGCATCCTAATTTGTATTTTCAAACATTCATTAAATTAACAATTCACGTAGTATTCAAATTCTTAGAAAAATCTATTCCTGTCTATATGCTGAATAATAGATTTAGCTGAGTGGCTGTGAGCCGATCTTTAAGAGATGCTAAAAATAAGTTTGAAAGAAGAAAATTCACGTTTTCTTTTTTTATAACAATACGGCCTCATTCACTCTTTCGGTGATAGAACTGACTTTTTTGTGTAGCATTATAGGTATTCTTTTTAATAAAATAATAGACATAGAAATCAAGAAAGTTGCCTACGTTTACCAATGATTTGAATCAAACGAATCTTTAGTAGATGGGTTCATAGAGAAACGCATGCTCTCTTTTTGTTTGCTGTATTGGAAATCACTTTCCCCTTCTATTCAAAGTATCTTTGTATATATCAAAACTCGATTGAACTTATTTTACATTCTGTTCGAATAGCATTTCATAATTGTTGAACCAAAAATCGCTTTCTTCCAATTTGCAAGCCAAATTCAAAATAAAACGAAATCATGAAAATCTCGCTCTAGTCGATTGCTTTCAAATTTCAGCAGTTCTTTGTAGCAGACTGAAAAATACGCAAACATTTTGCCAAATTGCTTTTCAATAGCCTGTCATTTTCCCATCGTCAAGTACTAATCTTCTATTGACAATCTAATGTCATTGTCTATGGTTGCTCTCAGAACGATATCATTTCTCGTTGTCATCTTATTTGCCACTCAAGTATCTAATAAGCGAGGAGTTTAACTGTTTAGATCATTATATATCGTCTTGCATCATCCTTCTATATTCAGTGGGCTATTTTAATCTAGAGACAAAAAAAAACAAATCAAAATCTTGAAAGAAATAAAAACTGTTGCTTTCAATACACTAAAATCAAAAAAAAAACAATCCAATGAAATACAAATGAATAGTGATCAATGATGAAAACTGCTGATTGTATGACTGAAACAATGATGATATTGTTGTTGTTTGTACATCACGGTAGAATAATTTATAATTAAAATAGTTTACTTCTGTTCGTTTCTATGTAAATGAAACAGTAAACCGATGATAATTATTATTTATGCAAATTATAAAACCATACAAATCACTTGACTAGTTTTGTCTCTAAGGAATATTTTCGATAATTAGAAAATTTCAACAAACACTAATAATGATCCGTTGATACATTCTTTACCAATTAAACAAGTTTATTTTACTAAACGTGGTAATTTGATCGTGTTCGCGTATTTTTACAGTCGTGCACGTTTAGATCAAACAAAATTTTCTAAGAAATCTCTAGTGTCTTGAAAAGTTCGTCATCGATGTGTACGATCTGATAAGACGCACATAGACACACGCGTCGGCATAGAAAAAAAATAATAAAACAAACCGATGAACAACATTCCGCCGCTACCGATTTGTATCAACATAAAACAAAGACGAGCTCAAATGAATTTTTGTTTCCTAACGAGATTCTATCTCTTGCTATGCTGGTGTTAGCTTGATGATGATGAACAGAGAAGAAATAAAACTCATTCGTATACTTTGATCTATCTATTTGCCTTCGTTTAATATGTGGAAAAGAAAGTCTTAGAAAATAATTAGCTAGCATTATACATCATCTACTGATTAAATAACAATCCTTTCTATGCTTGTTGTTTGTTTGAATCTCCTGGTTCTATTTTTTTTTGTTTCTCGCTTTATCATATGTCTGTTCTACTTATCGATAAAAATGATTACAAACATATATACGAACATTGTTGGTGCTTCTGCTTACTGTCGCCTGCTTTATCTTGCTATGAAAGGCTGTTCAAGCATATATATATTCATATATGCGGTGCATTGACTTGAAAGATTAATAGAAGGTGATAACAAGACAATGCTCTGTGATTAGCGTTTTTCAGATATGTAATTACTAAGTCGTCTGTAATGACATGGAGTAAATAGAAAGATAGTGATGTGATGATGAGAACAAGCCATCGTCCATCAATCATGAGACAAATTTTGAAATATTTTTGTCTTGAAATCGTTGATTGGATATTAGTATTTTTTTTCCGCTATCGCAACGAAGGACATCATCAGTAGAAACAGCCAAAGAAAATAACGCATGATCTTGATGGACGAATGATGAATTGATGTGTTTATATTTCATATGACGAGCGTTCACTTTTTATCCCGTCATTAAGACGCGTGCGTAGTTTTGCTTAGGTAACCACTTTGTATATATATATTTGTTTGGAAACGGGCCACCTGTTGATAGATACTGCTCATTTGTCTGCAGATTTAAAGCATCAAAAATACATTTAGAAGAGTCATCTTTTCTTTTTTTATTTTTGCGTTTTTTTTTTATCCATATGGATAACTCGTCTTGCTCTCTATGTGCAAAATAAATGATTGATCGAGACCGAGCGGTGGACGACGTCAAGAAAGCTGTTTACGAATTATTATTATGTGTATGTGCATAGAAAATCCACGCCCGTTTAGTTATTGCTGATGCTAAGCAAGTGTGCTGAGGGGTGCCATTAGAAAGTCATTTTTCACGCCAATATCCACCTTTCTGCTTGACGGACACAAACCTTTTAGAATAGATAGAATATATATATATATCTATATATCAGGAAAAGTAACTAACAATAAGAATATAAAAGGCTGCGCCATCATTTTTTTTCATGCTAGTATGAATCAATAGCAGAAGGGGATAAGAAGGCTAAATCGATCATATAGAAAATGTGTGCTCTAAGTCAACATGATATGAAGGTCTTTGATTATAATGAATACAAAAGACATCGTATTAAGAACGACACAGAGAGATATTTGATCAATAATCGATGAAGTTGTTGATGTAAGACAAAAAAAATAAAAATAAAAAAAATTCTTTTTTTAAGATATTAGGTTTTATATTCTTAATCGTATCACCAATGATTATGTAGTATGCCCTTTCGATTTTTATATGTAATTACAGTCATATATATATATACCGTATATATGTATATATGTAAATGTCACTAATTCAAAAATGATATTTTTTTGTTTCAATCTTTTTATCATCACAGTGAATTTATAATAGTTCGGCAAGCAAAAGAAACAACAAGTGTTGAAAGACAAAATGTTTACACTAACTTATATACCATTGGAATCGCAACAACAGGCCATTCGATGATAGTGAAAGTGATGATGCCTGTCATCATCAAGCCCAATGTCCCTTGGTATATGTCAATTGATAATTAGAAAAGACGTTCTCTCATACACATACATATGATCTCTCTCCCAAACATAGTTAACATTGCGCTACTGCTCCACGTGCTAAATAGATCTGTTCGTTCTCATTCTTTTTTTGGGCATACATATTCATATATTTCCTATGTTGTCTGATCATAATCTATCATCATTGGTATAAGTAAAAAAAAGCAATAGTGATTGAACAATAATGCACATCATCAAAGCACTTATTCGGTTAACTGATCATTGAAATAATTTGTAATAGGAAACAATGAAAAAGAAATCGAAAAAATTATCACTCATCCTGAACGTATGATTGGCTAAACATCAAATAGATATATATATATATATATGCGTATAACGAAAAAGGAAGTCGATGTTCCGCTGGGAATATTATATAAACATGTAAGAATGAACTCCAATGAAGTAAAGCAATGCCATTAAACAAGTCGTTGCAAATGAGATGAAAGATACGTTACAAGAATAGATACAGTCTGGTATATCACTCAAAAAATTCTCATAGGATGATATAATACTAAGCGAGCATATTGATTTTTCTCTTTTGTTACAAGATGCTCATCGTCATCGTACAGGTTGTGTAAAATGATAGAAAAGGAAAGCACGTCGTTAGGATGTGATGTGTACAAGTTAATTTTTTGACTCGTCATCATTGGGATATTGTACGTGCTCGGCACACACGAGTCGTCAATCAACCAACATTTTTTCTCTGTCTCTTGTCTGTTCCTTTTCTCTGTGTGTGTGTGTGTCTATACATATGTATGTGTATGTGTGTACGTACGTTTGTATGTATGTATGTATGATAAACAATATTTTGAACGTGTTCTCGCCGAGTGATCAGTTGCAAAAATATCAGCAGACGCGCTCTCATGAATCTATTATACGAACCAATCAATGATGGTAATAGTAGACAAGTTTTATTAGTAGCGAGCGAGAGAGAAAGCGAGAGAAAACGAGAGCCGAGCAGGTTGGTAAAAAGCAAAAGCTGCCAAATGACAGTGGCAAAAGGGCAAGATAGATCGATACTTGTTCGTCTCTGGAGTGTTGATAAGTATAAACAATTATGGGCACTGACAGCGACAAAACAGAAATGATGGAAGAAAATGATGAGACCTATTTATTTCCTTTTAGGCTTGCCGCTCTTTATATACATGTATATGGTGGATAATGTGTCTGCTCGTCTTTCTTTTACTACAACTACACGTTCTTTTTCTCTTCTAGTCATTATCACTAGAATCATCATACATACGCCTTGACAAGCCATCAGTAGCGAGCATGTGACCATATCGCATATAGTTCTACTAAAGCAGGTTATCTTCTCTCCACCCTTTCTCTATATAATATACAAAACAAACCGTCAATCTAAATCAATCGAATCTGGCTATCACATGCAGATATACACTCGTTTTTATTTTCTTGCAACCTGCGGAAGCGGCAGCAATTGAGAAGTCTGTTTTTTCATCATTAACACTCATTAAAGCGGAACTCTGCTTATGTTTAATTTAACGGTTGTTCGCTTGTTCTTTTAATATTCTCCTTGAACATATATAGATATGCACAGATCGATTGAGATCACGAAAGAAAAAGTGATTTATGATCGCAAAAGTCGTTTACTCTCAAAAAAGAAGAAAAACAAGAAACGATACGTTTCATAAAAAGAAATCAATAATGACATACACACATAGATTTACATGTATGTACATTGGTCAAGTGACTTTTTCTCTTAGAGCAAGTAAACAGGACACCAAATAACAATCGTCGCCGGCTATGATCATGGCGGTAAATCCTAAGCCTTACGCAAACTCACAACAATTACAACTTGTCACACGAAGGCTCTAACCATCGATCGAATACGTAGTAAAACAAAAAAGAAGAAATAGATGATGAAAAATTGACGGACGGCGGGAAGCTCTCCGAGACGGAAGTTCCTTTTTTGTGTGTGTCCGTCGCATACGATTCATTGTCGTCTCGACGGTGATACAAACGAAGGTACTTCACACTGAAATATATGCTACAAAGAGAGAGCACTAAACAGTACAGGTATTGAGCTCGCGCCGCACGATCCAAGTGTTCATTTCCTGCTAGATCGCTCATTCAAGTGCAGCATCGGACCCAACACGCACACCCACAAAAAAAAGAAAGAATAAAGAGTAAACAATGAATTGAAATAGTACCGTCGACTTTTATACTAATTTGCCATAAATATAAAATTAAAGAAAAAGACAGAAAATATCTTATTATGAATCTTTTTTTTAATGTGTAAAGAACAAAAAAAAGTGTGACAAAAAATGTATGTGAAGGTCAGTTAGTGAAATAAATACACAACAATTGAAAATACAACAGAATGAATAGGGAACACAACAACAAGACAAAATACTTGCCAAATACTTGAAGGATATGTCAAAGCGAAAATGCAGCAGGCACAATCATTGTTGTACTGGTACAATCATCAGCTGAAGAATGATTCGTTGATGTCGTTTCATGTTGTTGTTGTTGTTGTTGTTGGTGTTGTTGTAAACAATTTTCCGTATGCTTATTAAGTAATGACATGCGTGAAAATGTTTTTGAACATTTTGTACACCGGTACTTTTTAATATCCGAATGTGTTTGCATATGTGCACGTAAATTTGACCGATCCGCAAATGCTCGACAACATATTTCGCATTGAAATGGTTTTTCTCCTGTATGCGTACGTACATGTCCTTGTAAAAGCCATGGACGTGAAAATGCTTTACCACAAATTTTACATTTACATGGTAAAGTATGTGTACGTATATGCATTTTAAGTGCACCCAATGAATTATATGTTTTTTCACAAAATTTACATTGAAATTGTTTTTTAATTTGTGCAATACAATGAAATTGTTTATGTTTTGAAAGACCACCAAATGTTGAATAAGATTTTGAACAACCATCACATTGGTAACGTGAATTTGTTGTGTTTGAATTTGAATTTAGATGTGTTGTTGTTGTTGTTGATGATGATGATGATGTCGTCGTGGTTGTTGTTGTCATTGCAGTTAGATTGGGTGATGGTGGTGATGATGAACACGATGAAGATGTTGGCGTTAATGGATAAGATGATTTTAAAGGCTTTTTTATTGAATTTATATTCGCATCTAATAATGACGGATTTGATAAAGATAATGGTGATTGTGGTATTTGACCATTTTTTGATAATTGCATGGCAAAATAATGATAACTAAGATAATACAGATAGGAAAAATCATTTGAAGACATTACACGTGGAATCATCATTGTCGATGGAGACATTTTTGGGAACGCTCTATGAAGATTTTGTGTTGATTCTGTTTGGAGTTTTTCATTTTGATCTTGTTTATGTTCAATATCTTTAACCATGTCATGATTATCATTTTCATCATCTTCTTCTTCTCCTTCTTCGTCATCATCATCGTCGTCTTCTTCAGTTCCAAGCATTGATTCATTAGATGATGATGCAGATAACAAACTTGATATAAGAAAACTTTTTCGATTATCAGATTCTATTGGAAAAGAAAACAGTTAAAAGTCGTTGTTGTTTTTTTTTCTTTGATTGAATAATTTTAATAAAACTTACCAGTCATTGTTTCTTCCTCAACGATATTGCTTGTAGTAGTAGCAGTACTACTCATCATCATTTTCTTCTATTCAGATGTGGGAGTATCGTCTTCTTTCATACTGTCCTCTTCTTCTTTTTTTTCTTCTTCTTCTTCTTCTTCTTCCTCTTCTCTTCTCTTCTATCGTTTTCTCTGTCCTTTTTCTCTCTATATATTTTCTCACTTTTTTATTCGTGCTCCTGTTCTTTCTCTTGTTGCTAATGCATGATAATGCTAGCGCGTATTCTGATAGGTTCTTCTAATGCGCTTGTTATTGCATAGCGCACTGACTGCGTTTCTCTTGCCACTACCAACCAGCCAGTGCGCAATTATAGATGAGAATGTTGGCAATTGTGAAGCTTCGTTTCCGTTTCCTCGCTCTCCCTCCCTCTCTCTCTCTCTCTCGCTGCTCCTACATAAGTGTGCCGTTATTGAGGGAAAAGCGTCAGCTGAAGAGCAATAGAAAATATGGGAGAGAGAGAGAGAGAGAGAGAATGGTGCTATAACTCTTTGCCCGAAATTGCTTCATTTGATGTGCATGGTCATTAGACACATATATATATATATGAATTATTACCGAACCAATCAAAAGATGAAAAAATAGAAAAAGAACGACAATTATCAGATGCACTTGTCGTTTTATCCAATGAAAACAACGCAAAAAAGAGTATTATATTAAGATTTCTTTTTCTTTTTATGATTACAAAACTCAATGGATTTATATAATATAAAGAACAATCATTTATCTTCTATATCTATTCACGCGTCTTAGTTTTAGTCTTCATTCAATATTTGTTTGCGGAAGCAGATACATACATATACATATACACATACATATAGCCACGCGTAGTATATTGATATATACGAAAGTCAATCAATCACTTTTTTTGCTTTCACATATCTTCTCATTGCATAAAGTTAAAACTCCAAATAAACATAGTAAAAGGAAGACGAAGACGCCGCCCTTCGACACCATTTACGAGCGTGCTTGTCTATCGATCTTTTTTTCATTCGACTGAAGGTAAAAACACTTGGCAAATAAATGAAGTTTTGGTCGTTGTCAACAAGTGAGCGAAGGCAGAAAGGAAGGAGAAAGTCGTGATCTGTAAATAGCCTTACATAAAGGAGAAGAGAGAGAAAAAGCGAATAACACAAAAAAAATAACACAATGTAATGAACATGATAACGTGAAGATCATCCGCTGTTTTAATCCCTTTTACTTTCACTAATTGAGTCTAAACGAAGAGCATGACATTTTTTAGTCGAAAGGTGCTGACTAAATATGAATAATTGAAAAAAAATACGCATACACACATATATATACTATACATATATATACACCTTGTGCTTCTTACACGGCAGGTAGCCAAGATAGACACAGTTAGTCTTCTATCATTATTAGCTTCATTGACTGAATGAAATGAAAATTCTTTCCTGTTTCTTTTTTATTTCTTCGTTTTCATTAGATACGTTCAAGTGCCTCTTGAAAACGTCAGCACACCTTATAATAAGGCCAACACATAGACAATCGTTGATTTTTACGTAATAATTATCAGTTTTCGTATGTACCTCAGCATGACATGGAATTTTCGTGCTGTCTTTAACCTGATGTTTTTGTATTAATACATAATGTCACATAATTAGCAAAAGCAAGCAGCTGTATCGACAAATTAATGTTGATTTTGATTTTTGAGTAAATGCGTATTTTTTTCTTCTTCAATGAGTTGATCATTATGAAAGATTGCTGAAAAAGAAATAACATATCCTGTGGAGTTGAGATATTTTGTAAAGATAACATAGGAAGATGAGCATAGCTAAGATTATTATGATGTTAATTTAAAAAAATGACAAGAATTATTTTTCTCCTGAACAAGCATACAAAGAGTTATGTAGTTTAATTGAATATTTGAAAAAAAGAATTCAAGAATTACGATTAAAACATTTTGTTTTGTTTTACTATTTTATGCGCAAAAGATAGACAAGACTCATCTATTGAGTTAAATCATCTGTTGGCGGATATTTTTCAAATCCATTTAATTTTTTCGAAAATTCAATAACAAAAAAAAACTCTTGAATAAGAAAATATTCTTTGCATCGACAGAAATATAAATAACAAAATCATGATTCAATTGTTTAAAAGCAATGAAAAGTATTTTTTTTTTGAAGTCATAGGATGCTGAAAAGTACAATCGTGTAGTTTGTATTCGATTTTGTAAATCAGGTGCTGAAGAAGCATGCGTAATAATTCTGTTTCAAGTGAAAATAAATTAACGTAATATGATTTGAATAGTTATTTGTCAGTATTTACTTAGGAATGCCTTTAGTTTCATATTGAGTGCTTTCATCAATCAAATCTTCGGATTCACATTCTTCACTTAATGGCAGCAATGTCTCAGTGAATACAAATACAACCGGTTGCTCTTTTGCCTTCTTGTATAATCGACGCCTAGCTCTACTTGTTTCGTTTTTATGGTAGATCCAATAGCTACTTTGGCTATCTTTGGATCAACACATCCCAATGGCATTTTTAGAACGACACCCTATGCAAAATCACTATCTGCGCATCTAACACGAGCATAAAAAGCTAGTATGACAAGTAAAATGGCTGCGAGAAAAAGTAAAGGTATAATAATAATAGCATGAGATTTACTTTTGGAAATTCAATAGATGCTGATGTCCGCTATGTAGAAATCGGTTCGATTTCATGACTATCAAAAGTAAAATAATGATCTAATTAAATATACTAAATAATAATGATGCATCACCTAGCAATACAATACTAACTATTCAATATAATTCTCATCATTATCCACTAAGGACATCTGTCATGAACAATTATAAAAAAGAATTTTTAGAATATTTTTGTATATTAAATGATAAATAAATAAACTAACATAAATCTAATTCAATAACTTCCATTTTTTTCCTCATAAATTCTATCGCTACAATCAACGTTATCAATGAGTTTTCCTACAATTTGTTAATTTGTTTTCTTCATAAGACTGACTGACTATATGAAATTCCTTTTAAAATAACTTGATTAGATAAAATACTATCTCATACTCCTCCTTTAAATTTATTGATTCAACTCAACATTCTGTACATGACTTATCATAGAATCAAATAATATAAATATGAAAATGTTTAAAACAACATGTCATTTTCATCGAAATCCACTACAGCTCATTTCAACTTTCAAAATTTAATGGACACCAATATGGATAATCGTTGTTCATCAGCGTTAAATGATAAACGAATACATAATGTTAACTATGTTCGACAAGTTTTAAGAAGATTTTTTGGTGTTTCCCACAAGAAATCTTCATCAACAACATGTTTTGATGATATCTCTGATGAACAATCACAAGCAACGAATATCCTCAAAGCAAGTCCCATCGTTCCTGTATTTATTCAACCATGTTTACAATATGAGAATCATACAAAATTTTCTGGTAAAATCTAAAAAGAAAATCTTAACAACAAATTAAATATAAAATGACATTATTTTACAGGTGAATTATTACTTGATTGGTTTTTAAGTCATTTTGAAGGTCGTCATGAAAATCTATCATCAATTACACAAGTTATTTTACAATGTTGTACATGTCTTATTTCTCTTGGCGTACTTCGAACAGAAAATATTCAAAATGATGATTTATTTCAAGTATGAGAAAAAAGTGTGTTTTTCGTATACACCAGAGAAATAAAAATAGATGAGTGAGAACCAACTAAGGTCGATCTATTTCTAAACAAAAATAGAAGAATGGAATGAATACTGAAATTATGATCATTTATAATCGATCCTATAAATGAATGGAATTTGTATTTATATTTCCAAATGGCCATGTACATGAGAAACTGTAATAAACCTTGTCGTATGGCAAAGGTAATCAATTCTATTATGTACATTTGGATAAGATAAAAGAAATGAATACGTGTGAAAAACCGTCATCCGCTGTATATCTATGTGTTAAAATGGTCGATGATATCGACATAATTGGATACATTGAGATACGCTTTTGATGTGTGAATGACATAAATTATTTGACAAACACATTTTTCTTTTTGATCATCATTGCTCTTCAAGTAAATGTGTGAATATACACACTCGTATCCTCCTCTCTCTCTCTCTCTCTCTCTCTCATATTGTCTATTCGAATTGAATTAAACATCATTATTTATCATCTCACCTCGTCATCGAATATTATCACTATGTTTGTATAATAGTAGTAGAGATATCATCGTTTTTTGGCTCATTCATTTAGATCGATATTGACGATCGTAGACAGCAATTTTTCTTTTTTCTCGTTTTTACAAAAACGAAAAGAAAAAAAAAGAAGAAGAGACATGCAAGGCTAATAATTCACATTAATTCAAAGTCTCTTTTCTTATCACATAAATAGGTTCATATTTGTTGTTGTTAATGTTTTAACCTTGAATTGAATGAGCAATATCCTTGGTAGTTACATCTACCTACATTTATCTAGATTCCCAATTAAATTAGATAGCCGCCTGGAAGCCGACTATAATAACCTTTGACATTGAACATGTCTTCGTCATCATCATCAGTTGAAGACTGACGACGTCCCAATTCTATACATATAGATATGTATGACGTTGTCATATATTTAGTTCAATTAACAAACAGGTTGAAACATGAAAAGAAAAAAAAATAAGAAATAACCGTGAAGGATATTGACTAAATAGACAGTAGCAAAAAACCGAAATGAATAAGTCTAATTAATAATATTTGAAGGTGCATCGATTTTCTTTCTTGTCTTATGCGCCAATCGAACGACCATCACAACGGTATGTTTATTAGAATGAAAATTATTAAGAAGATTTATCTATATCGACCGTATAAATAAGGAAATGGTATCAATAGTAATGTCTTGGGACACGTAGGATTAAATAGGAAGATATCAATGGCTCGCAGGGATGATTGGGAGATTTTTGTTACAAATTAAAAGATTCTATGATGTGAACCAAGCGTTTTTTTTTGTAAGAATTACTGAGCAAAACGACAAAAATCTCATCTCTCAATTCACTAGTCAAACTCTGAACTCGTCGTTTCGTTTACCATACTCATACACACGAATAATATCAAAACTATGCATAACTAATAGTATGTATTTAGTTGATTTCATATCGCCACTCACAAATTTTTGTACAAGGAAAAAAGAAGAAGAAGAAGAATGACTCAACATCATATTTACCTCGTCAGAGTTTGATGTTACTCTTTCTGCAAAATATTCTTGCTGATGACTCATATAGATCCACAACAAAATGATTCATATTTATTTTGAATCATCCAAAATGGCATCGATTATTTCAGTTGTCATTCATTTCGTTTCTTTTCTTTTTTATATTAGACACAAAATTTGTATTCTTGGGCAACTAACATTGATGAAGATGATGATGATGCAAATATGAAATTATCATCAACAAGAACATCCAATAACAGTAAGTTTTTCTTTCTTTTTCTGTCTCAAATTTTCATTCTTTTGAATTGATATTTGATATATCGTCTCTCATTGTGATGACGATAGTTTAAGGTGTGAAGCTTTCTGTCTTCATGTCAGGAGTCAAGGATATTGTATCGATATCGTTTCTTTTTGTATTCTAGTCAGTAAAGTGTGACTGCAGAAGCAAAAGAGGCAGACGAACAGGTATCATTTTCAATTGCTCTTTTACTGCGTTGTGTAACACACGATTGTATCATTTATATCTCTTCTTCATCTGTTCCTTTTTACTAGATTGCTGCTCTCACAATTTTTCTTTCTAGTTCTCTCTCTCTCTCTCTTCGTTCCTTTTACTTTCACGCTAATCAATATAGAATATCAACCTCTTCCCCTCTTTCCTATCAATACTCACAAATATGGAGTAGCTGCCTAATTCGACTTCGAATATAAATGCAACAAAACCCACTTTCATGTTTTCCCGCAACCCCGGTAGAATATTTCCTTTTTATAAATTATAAAATTTAGATTTGGATTTCCTTTTTATACGTTAAGCAATTCGGGTGTGGGTTAGTTTGTGTGCCACACTTGCTATGTTGTGTTTGTGCGTAGACTCGAATGTCCGCCTTTCCTGACACCCACACTTGGTATGTTGGATTTGTATGTACACGCGTTGACCGCCTTTCCTACTAGCCACACTTGGATTAATTTGACGTGTTTCCGTTTTTCGAAGACATTGTCGCAAATTCTCAGCGTTCTCGTTTAAAACTAGGTGCTGCAAATTTCGTCTTCAAGGGTTTGGCGTGAGTCGCCTTAAAAGCGTTTGATACATAGTTAGATATTGGAGAGAAGAAAACCGGGAAGTAAATGCAGTTATCTGGAATCTTCAATATGTAGTGCCTAAATCGATTTCCGTGCAAGTTTCAGTCCGAAAGCTTTCCGGCAGCAACCTGCGAGTAGCATTGAAGGAATGTATCGCTGAGACGTATGTGAAAAATAATTTTAGATCCGTAGTATTTTTTAGCTAGGAGATAGGGTCAGCCGAAGATTTCTTAAACAGCGATTTTCCCCTTGATTGTTGGCATAATTTATAAAAAGGAAATATAAATCTATTCCTAAACCATAAACGGGCTGCCAGTTTGACGATCTTTATGTTTTGCTTTGGGATGGTTTTTAAATGGGCGCCATTTTTTGCATTTATTTTCGAATTGTGAATAGTTATTCAGATGTCGATTTATATTCGAAGTCGAACTAGGCATCTCATGCAAATCTGAACAAAAAATTGAGACCTTCATATTTACGTTCGCATTCTCTATTTTCTTCTCTTTTTTTTTTGAAAAGTTAACCATCATCTTATTGAAAGCAAAGAAAACAACTATAGAACATCGACAGCGACAACGATTTTGAACATTCTTAAAGTATGTTTTATAAATAATTTTGTTGATTATATTTATTTAATATTTTCTTTAGAACGAATACGGTTTTCATCCTGGTATTAAACCAATCGAAAAAAGTTCAATATCCATACAAGTCAATCTTTTAAATCGAATAGAAAAGATTGAACAATCAACACAGACCGATCAAATTAATTTACCTCTAGTTTCTTATTCTAAGGTAAAAGAATTCACACGATAAAACGATCATTGAATAAATAGTTTTCGTTTAAAGAAATGCTTGATATTTAAATTACAATCAATGTCATCATCGATTGTGACAAATCCAAGTTCAGAATGCGAATCATCATCTTCAACATCGAATTGTTATGATGAACTAACTATTCGACGAGCAATGCATCAGTTTTTATCATGTGTTAACAACAGTGATTCTTCATTACCTGTTGATGATAATGTTCATTCATCTGTTTCATCTTCACTTGTCCTTCATCCTTCACTATCGTACAAAAACAATCAGGCTAAATTTACAAGTAAATTAGATTGATTTCTTTTTTTTCTCTTTAATATTATATATTCTTTATAGATGATTTATTAATTGAATGGCTAGCGTTGAACTGTGATACAAGGAATTCTTCTACGCACCCGTATGCTAAACAAGTCAAATCAAGTTTACATTCGAATGTTAATTCAAATTCAAATGACCTTCGAAAAGTAAATTTATTTATTAATTTGAAAATTAAATAAATGCGGAAACATCGGATTCTCATTCGATTGTTATGTGTACTGCAAAAACTGAGTCGATTTATATATGTTGTGCCACCTCAGGGATGGTTTGGTCAATAATGACAATTTTTTCGATAACTCAGCCGTTTCTTGACGGATCCTTCTCATCTTCGAGCTCGACTGAGATATTGATGAGATCATTCTGTATACAAAATTTTATGACAATTGGATGAGGCTTTCAAGAGTTACCGTGCTAACGGCTGGACGGACACGCTGACTGAATCTAGAGTGTACTCACTTTTTGAGTACACAAAAGACATTAATCTAAACCTTCAAATCTAATTCAATTTATTATCAAGGATTATTTTTCGAAAAACAAACATTCAAATTTCTTTCGCTAGTTTTATATCAGCTTCATTGATGTTGTTTATAGCATCAACAAAAATTTCTATTTAGGTATTAACTTTAAATGCGTCATTAAATGAATCGAAGATACCAACATCACCTATTAGAGAACAAAATAAATCATCGATTTGTAAACCTCATCAAAATATCAACGATGATGTATGTTCACTTTTGTCAAATCTTCTTATTCAAGTTGATGAAAAATCAGATTCATCTGATACAACATCTTCCACGTATGTTGAAATTGGATATTTCGACATGTTCTATGATTTTATTTCTTTTTTTTTTATAGATTAAACATTCCACAGCCACTGTCAGTTCCTCTACCTCCTCCACCATTACCATCATTCTTTGGTATTTCTACACCGACATCAACTTCATTTGTTCCGCCGCTGCCATCTTCTTTTCCAACCATTAATATTCCACCACCTCCACCATTTCCTAATTTTGGTGTATCTTCACCACCTCCACCGCCACCTCTGCCACCTTTTCTAATCTCAACGGGCCCACCGCCACCGCCGCCTCCTCCTCCTCCACCACCTCCGTTTCCTGGTTTTGGTGTTCCACCGCCTCCCCCGCTATCAATGGGGTCTGGTGGACCTCCACCTCCACCTCCAATGATGCCAGGATTTGGTGGTAAATAACACTTTTATTTTTGTTTATATAATAACTTAATCTATCATTTAGCACCACCACAATTACCACAATATTTACGCAAGAAACAAAAATATGCTGTAACTGAACCAGTAAAAAAAGTTCAATGGAGCAAAGTCAGGGAACATGCATTGATTTTCTTCAATTTATAATCACCTATATTTTTTTTAGATTAATCCTCATGCAATTAAAAAAGATTCTATGTGGGTTCATGTCGATGAAGAAAAATATGTTAATGACGAACTTTTTTCTGATATACGAAAAAATTTCGCTAGCAAAATAGCTCCAAGTACAACAAAATTCATTCATTTGTTCTTAAATACACTTCAAGCATTCTTTTTTTCTAGGCCGACAACCCATCTACGATCTGGTTGATAAATCCAAAGAATTGCGCGTTCTTGACGCTAAAGCTGCGCAAAATTTTGGTATGAACTAACTTTTCTACTGTACTAAAACGAAATTCTCAATCAATATAATTATTTTAGCTATTATGTTCAGTCAGTTGAAGGCTCCACCATCAGCTTTTCGTGAATGGATGCTTTCATGTGATAATGAATATTTAAAAGATGATTTTCTGAAACAATTAGAAAAATATTTACCAACAGCTGAAGAATTAAAAGCGTTAGCTGAATTTAAAAATGAAATCAATGATTTACAATATTCGGAACAGTACTTTTGTGCGGTAAATGCATATCTAATTGTTGTTCTTCTTGCATAATTTCTTTTATTTATTCAGATTGGTGATATAAAACGATTAAAACAACGTTTAAAAACTCTTTTATTTAAAGCAAATTATAAAGAAACAGTTGAAGAAACAGATAAAGTTTGTTGAATTTAACAAAGAATTTTTCTTTTTTAATCATTTTAAATGATTGTCTTAGGCATTTGTTGAAGTTCGCAATGCATGTGATCATGTTCGCCATTCCATGAAATTTAAAAAAATGCTCGAACTAATTTTAACAGTAGGAAATTATATGAATTCAAGTGCAAAATCTTACGAACCAGTACACGGATTTGATATTAGTTTTTTACCAAAAGTAATTTAATAGAAGTTGCTTTTTATTGATCATCTTTATTTAATTCAATAGTTGCATTCGACAAAAGCAAACGATGGTCGTCGTTCATTACTTCATTTTATAGTTCAAGCTATAGAAAATAAACATCGTGATTTACTTTCATTTTCTGATGAATTTAATTCTCTTGCTGATGGTATATCGAAAAGTGAGATTGTAGATTTTGATAATGATAAAAGAAAATAAATATTTTGTTTTTCTATGAATAGTTAATATACTTGAATTACAAAAGCAACCGAAAGAAATCAATAAAGAATTAAAAAATGCTCGAGAAGAATTAGATTTTGCAAAAAATATCGAAGAACCAATTGATGGCGATAAATTTGTTCAATCTATTGAAGTAAACTTCTTTGAAAAACAAAAAAAGAGTTTATTAAACTTTTATTTTTATAAAAGGATTTTATTATTCGAGCTGATAATGATGTTGCTCGACTAGACCAATTAGATGGAGAAATGACACAATCATATCAAAATCTTTGTGACTTTCTAGCAATTGATCCAAAGAATTATACTCTTAATGAATTTTATACAGATCTCAAATCATTTTGTTCTTTGTTTTCGGTAGATAAATCTTTCAGGTGTAGATTTTATTTTATATTTTGTCTGTATCCTATTTTCTAGGCCTGTCTTCAAGAAGTGCGAGCATGGCGTGAACAAGCAGCAAAAGCAGCGAAAATATCGTAAGTATTTTCTTTTAAACGAAAGAAAAACAAAAACCGAACAAGAATCAAAAGAAAGAGTATTTAAACCTACTCCCTTTAGTCAAAATTTAATGTCTACTTCGCATTATTTTGTTCGAACGTCCTCACGCCGTTTTCCTACACGATCCGATTCAACGGATGATTTTATATTGGCCGCTGCCGAAGGTTTTGCTTCGCCATCGCGTGGTTCTTCTCCATCTATAGCATATCGTCGACAGGTAGCTCTAGCTATATAACGCAGCTTAAATAAACGCAAACTAGACTTGTAAATGCATGATCTTTAAGGGTTTTTTTTTAAATATTGACTCACCTTTTAACATTAATTTTTATTGAAGTTGTTAAGAATAAATATTTTTGCTTTTTTTCCATTTAGAAATACACCCTTGTTAGTCGAGAAAAAGACTCACGCTACTCCCGATGATTCGCCAGTAACAAATCGTCGTCCATTATCACGTATTGAAGATTTACTTGATAAACGTAAAACAAATCGTGGATTAACACCTACATTAACTCCAACTAAACAACGCTCACAATCATAGAGAATGATTATTTTTTATTTCTGCTATTGTCAATCTCTTATTTATTTTTTATTTTAATTCAGTGAATTCGAAAACAGGAAAGATAACGTTCATCCATGTTCAGTATTCCTTATTCAATGATATTTATTTTTTGTTCTGTCTTTCTTTCATTCATTTTTTCTCTCCTTCGAATCTATGTTCAGTTTGTTTCTGTAGAAGTGTATTTGATATTTTTCTATCTGTTATTTTCGTTTCATTTTCTTTTTTTGTCTCGATATAATGTTATTGTTCATGAAAAATAATTGATAAAAGAAAATATCGAATTGAACATATATATATGTATAATTAAATATATTTGTTGTAGCGATTCTTATTTTTTTTTATCTGCTACTCTTTCAAATGGACATCAGTTGTCCACAATGTCAGACGACAAAATACAGAAATCCAAAAATGAAATTAATGGTCAGCAAATGTGGACATTCATTGTAGGTGATATCGATTGAAGAAAAATAACGTTAATTGTTTCTAAAATTTTTTGTTTTTGCCAGGTGTGAAAATTGTGTAGAATTTAAATTTAGCAAAGGCGTTGGTTATTGTCCAACATGTAAAACTGAATTGAAAAAAAGTGGATTTCGATATCAAATATTTGAAGATGCATTTGTAGAACTCGAAGTTGATATTCGTAAACGTATTCTTAAAGAGTAAGTTAATGTTGCGTGGAAAAAGTATTAATTCATAAACAGTTGATTTTCTAGTTTCAATCGAAAAGAACAAGATTTTGACTCACTCGATGCCTATAACGATTATTTGGAATTGCTCGAAACTTATAGTAAGATAATCTTTTTCTTCTTCTTCTGAGTATGATGCAATGTTGAAAAATCATACATCATTCATAGGAAAGATTAGTATAAATATCGAAATTTTCAAATTTTATATTCATTGATTACTTTTTAGTTTTTAATCTCACCAACAAAGTTGATGTTGAAGAAACTGAACGAAAAATCGCTGAATATAAAGAAGCGAATAAAGACATAATTAATAAAAATCGAGGCAAATTGGTTAGTACAATAATTGTTTGATCGTAAGAAGACGAAAAAAAAATGATTTCCTTTTTTTCCTGATAAATAGACTAATGATGAAATATTTATTGAACATCTAATTGAACAAGAACGTACGGCTGAAGAAATGCGCAAAAAAGTCTATGAACAAGAACTACAAAAAGAACAGGAAGCAAAACAACGTGTTAAAAATGATCTTATGGAAGCATTAGTAAAAATTGTTGATGCTTTATTTTACTTTAAACTTTTGTTTTTCTTTCAGCTTCAAACAGATGGTAATGTCGATCAAGTACTTAGGAGAGGTATCGAAGATCTTGAAAAGAAACGTAAAGAAGATGTTCAACCAATCATGCCTAATATGGTAAAGAAACGAATTCAAATCTATCTAAACTGCTTTCATTTTCATTTTGAAATAGATAAATCGTGAAGAAGATATTCTTATATCGTTAACAAGTGATCAAAATCAACAAAGACTATTTGAATATATTCCACCCGTTTATGAACATCAAGGACCACCAGTTCCTGAAAAAAATGATCTTGAACAACTCGGGTAAACAAAATTAAATTCATTTATTATTATTTATGAAAATTTCTTATTATTCTCTTTTACAGATATCTAGATCATGTTCGTCAAGAACGACCAGTCGAACGTGCTGGTGGTTATACAAGAGAATATCCATGTTTGCGTGCTATACAGGAAGCATTTGATATGTTGTTATTTGTAAAAGAAAAATCTTTGATCAATGTTAAACAAGAACCTACACAAGAAAATGAACCTATGGAAAGTTAATTAATAGAAAATTATTTTTTATTCTAGATAAATCTGTTCAAAATATGCAAATAACAGTACCGCCATCCGTGAAAGGTATGACAGAACTTAATCGTGATGAATTTACACAGACAATTACGGTGCCGTATATTAACATACCAGGTGAATGTATGCAATCGAAACAATTAAAAGATATTCTACTTATACTTCCTTCATTTAAAAATGCTCGAGATTTAGAACCACGATTAAAACAAATTTCACTTGATCCAGATGTAATTCAAACTAAAGAAGATATTATTAAACGTGTACCCTCAATAGAAGAATATGTTGAACAATCATTTGGTTTTATTCAAATAATCATAACATACACTAATTATACTATCGAACAAATTATTAAAGGAATTCTACCAGATGATTTAATGAAAGATAAAAATGTTAATAACGGTTCAGGTTATAGTCTCATTGGACATATTGCTCATTTCAATTTAAGAGATGAAGTTTTACCATATAAACATATAATCGGTGAGAAATTACAAATTATTAGTCAATGATGAAACCATCTTTTATATTTTCTTCCAAGGATTGTAGCTCAAGTTGTTCTTGATAAACTGCCACATGTAAAAACAGTCGTAAATAAGTTACATGAAATCGATTCTGTCTATCGTAATTTCGAATTAGAAATTCTTGCCGGTGATCCTAATACTATAGTTAAATGCCGTGAAAGTAAAGTCACATTTGAATTTGATTTTGCAAAAGTTTATTGGAATCCTCGATTAAGTATGCGGATTGACTTTACTATTTGATAAGAAATTTGTTTTTTCAATCTTCAAGGTACAGAACATGAACGTATTATTGAATTCCTTCGTCCGAATGATCTTGTTTTTGATGTATGCGCTGGTGTTGGGCCCTTTGTTGTTCCCGCTTCAAAGTTTGGCTGTTTAGTTTATGCAAATGATATTAATCCGGAATGTTTCAAATGGATGAATGTTAATTTTAAAAGGAATCAACCAAAAAATGCATTGAGAGAATATCATTTATTTAATCTTGACGGAAGAGAATTCTTGCGGACTATTGCTTTACCACAGATTGAACATTATCAAAAGCAAGGGCAATTGAATCGTAATATTGTAATTTTAATGAATCTACCTGGACTTGCTATAACATTCTTGGATGTTATTTCTGAATGGTTATCAATAAATATCGAAGAAAAACAACAATGGAAATTGCCAATTCATATTTATTGTTATACATTTTCTAGGGGCGAGGATCGTGTCGAAGATGTACGAACGAGACTGAACTTAATCTTACCGAACGTAGACAATGATCAAGTATCATATCGATTTGTTCGACAAGTTGCACCCAATAAAGACATGATGTGTGTACATATTCGTTTGTATGATAAGAAAGTGGAAGATGATAAAAGACAAAATTGTTCCGAATAAAGAATTTTTTCTGTTATTTTATTTTTGATTGATATAAAAATAAAGCGAAATTTTCATTTTTGCAGATGCATTCTTTAAATATGATTAAAACAATTTTAATTGAAGGTAATTTAGATGCTCAGCTGATTTTAATATGAAAATCTTCGCTGTTGAATGACTAGTTAATTGTGTAAAAAAATAATATACCTTGCTACAGACGTATTTGGATTCGAAAACTTGGTGTCAGCGTTCCTATTGTGTCTATGTTTATTTATTAGGTAATATAGGTGCGGGCAAATCAACAATAATGTCTCATATTGCATCTATTTATCCATCAAATCTGATTCAAGTACATCGTGAACCTGTTGAAAACTGGATGAGTATCAAAGGTTTTGATCTTCTCAAAGCTTTATATACGGAAAGTAGCCGATGGACATTTGCATTTGAAATGACAGCACTTTTATCACGTATAAAAAATAATCTCAACGCCGTTCAGCATCATAATATTCATATCTATGAACGTTCTATTCTTAGTTGTTTTCATGTATTTATTCGTCATGATCTTCAACAAAACTATTTAAATGAAGCTGAATATAAGGTTCTTCAAGATCATTTTGAATATAGTCGGCAAAAAACTCTTGATCTATCGCAAACAATTATATTCTATTTGGATTTATCGCCAAAAGAATGTTTCGAACGCATTGTCAAACGTTCTCGACAATCGGAATTAAGTATTGATTTAAAACGTTTAGAACAGTTAAAGTATCATTATGATGAATTTATACAGAATTTTAATTTATGTCCTGTAAAAATTATTGATGCTTCACAACCAATTGAAAAACTACATGAACACGTTAATACACTATTAGATCAATTGATTAAACAGAACCAAATAAATGATATGAGAAATCGCCAACCAACATCGATTATAACCAAATTAGACAGTTCATAGAGACAAAAAGGTATTGTTGTGGTAGATTTTTCAAATATTCATATGAAATAAATATTTATTTTTAGATATTACATAAAATAGCAAGTCAATCTGTTCGAACGTCGTTGATGTTGTATTAAAATGCTGATGAAAGAAAAATTGTATTTTTTTTTGTGAAATAAACTTGAGGATGTGATGAGTGTGGGTAATAAAAGAATGTCGGTGCTTTCACCCACACTCTATTTGAAGCCTATATTATAACGAAATATTGATTTGTTTTTGGTATAGAAATTGTTTGCAATCAATTTTCAAAGTAGAATATTCAACGTGGAAGACGTATTTGTAAAAGAACTGTTGATGTAAAAAAGCACATCGGGCAAGAATGAAGTGCATGTAAAAGTATTTTTTTCGTACTGTTTCTCTTGACTATAACGAAACAAAGCAAACATTCTTCTTTTTTTTAAATCTTGTATTCTTTTCCATAGCTGATTTCTTCGTGGGAATATGATTCGATTTTTGTATTTTCTTGAGTAATTCTACCCGTGTCAATGAAGCATTTGCTAGCTGGCAAATTACCAGGAGCGTAAGTCAGGTCTCAGAGCAGGGGGGGGGGGGGTGTACCACAAATTTTTATGTTTAAATGCCAAAAAAATAAATTTT
>CAJNYU010004589.1:0-15370 GCA_905331475.1 Rotaria socialis | reverse complement strand
GTGGGCGGGGGGGGGGCGTAAAAAGCAGCGCACACAGGCATAGTGCCTGATATGGGCATTTCGAAGAGAGGATCATAGTAGAATTCAGTACAACTACGTCCTATATCTCTAGCAATAGTACCTAGAAGAAAGCTTCAGAAATTCAAAAAAGGTATCTATCGGATTGACATGTAGAATACCACCGTGCTGAATCTAGATATACATGACTAAAATCGTTAAGTTTCACGGTGTTTTTTATTATCCTCTCGCGTAGGAGAAATAGACTTCGATGATGACAGCACTATTTCTTTAGATGACTTCTACAAACGAAGTAGAACTCTCAGTTGAGCGTATTCGAGGTCCACCCACGATCGATTTTGATGATATCACTTGTTTAATATGTACCAATATTGTATGGAAACCAGTCGCTTGCCAAACGTGTGAGACTCCGTTCTGTTCAACTTGCATCATAAAATGGCTCAGCAGAAGTGAAGATGCATGTCCAATGAGATGCGACAAGTTCATCCAACGATCATGTCCTAGATTTATTCTTAACAAACTATCTAAATTGCAGATCACCTGCATCTATCAGATGAACGGTTGTAAGGAGGTTAGTTATTGTGTCGTTGATACTCTTTCGCCAATCTCCAATTCTAGGTTATCACATACGAGGCACTCGAGAAGCATGAAACACAGTGTGGTTATCAACCTCAACAATGTTCTGGTTGCCAGTCAGTGATCTCAAAAAACGATTTGCAGGAGCACGAGACTGTGTGTCTATTGATTGTATTTACCTGTGTAGATTGCAAGATTATCTATAAGCGAGGCGATGCTTCAGTATGTCACACCGATATCATATGTCTCAGAAAACAACTTCAAGAACTTCGGAATGAATCTCAAGGTGAGATAAGAAGACGTAATCAAGAACTGGAACAGTCACAGCAGAATAAGCAACAACTTGGTGAATTACGAGAACTATTGAGTAAGTCTGCAAGTGCATTTCAAAAGTGAGAATGGTAGCACTCATTTGCCAAGCTTGTCTCGAAATTATGGAGATTAGAAAGCCAAGGATCGAAGTACTCGCATGTCGAAATAGTGTCTGTAGTTTACTGCAGGTCTGAATCTATGGCTGTTGTTAGAAAAAATCTTTTAGACAACAGTTGAAAACAAAATTTCCTGACAACAAAATATTCTATATCTATGCCATCACAACGATTACAGTAAATCACCGCTTCACTATTTCTTAACGCTAGCCTTCGTGCCCATAGTCGTTGGATACATAGTTTGAGAAAGTACACATGTCAGTCTGATCAAAATTTTCGAAAATGCAGCCAAGTTTTCTGTGTCTACTATTTCGACTAAATTAAGTTAATATTATCTATCAATTACTTGTTTTAAGATGAACAAGTCACATCATTGATGACGTGTGGTATCTTGGCCAACAATGTTGACGTAGGTTTTTATAATCAAGTATTACATAGAACTTAAACTATTCTTTAAGTAGGTTGCTATTAAGCGAACTCAGATCAAATCGACAGTCGAAATTAAGACGCTTGATCCAACGCGTATCGTTTTTGATCGTCGGTCGCATGCGATTTTAACTGAGAGATTATTATGTTCAAAATGTCAGACCATTTTTTGGAATCCAGTTTCTTGCGCGACGTGTGGAAAAGTCTTGTGCAAAACGTGTTGTCCACGAGGAAATACACTTTCCAGAATGATGCGGAGCTTTTTTCATGCTAGAAGTAAATCATCTAATTCAAACGATTGCCGAAGATTTGAAGAAACTTCAGCTCCTTCAAGCATCATGGATGCTCTGACCGCACTACAAGTCCGCTGTGCATATGCGCCGAACGGATGCGAAGTGATTTCTTCATATGGCGACCTTGAGCAACATGAAATACAATGTGAGTTTGAAAACATCCCATGTCAATTGTGTCGATTGCCTACATCCAATCGAAAAAACGCTAAAAAGCACACTTTACAAGAATGCTTTCAGTACATGCAAAACAAGAATCCAAGTCAAATTCAGCAGCAGTTTATGACACTTCTAAACACTATTCATGATGCCCAAACTGATATTTCTAGGATTCAGTCAAATATAGATCGTGCTATAACTCGAATAGACGAATTGGATTCAACATGTGTCAAAAAGCCAACAACAGCTCACACTTAGTTACACGGATTCTCTGATGGGGATTTTTGCTTTCTTGTGCCTTTCAAATCTAATTATTATCAAGATAATTTCCATCTATTTAAGATGGTTATTTCGATATTACATTACCATTATCATGAGCATATTCTGATTTTTAAATAAATAAATAAATAATGTTTTATACAATGCATGGTTTCCGTTAAGCTTTGAAATACGTAATCTGCGTTCGATATCAATCGAACGAGATAAAATTCTTCGCCAATTTTTTCGTATTTGAATAATTATTTAACATCGACTAGAAGTTGTCATTTCTTCTGTTTCTCCACGTTCTTTATTTTTTTTCATAGGTATTCTTGGAAAAAAATGATTAAATTTTTCGAAAAACACTATCCATAACTCTGCGCATGATATAGTTAAAAATCATTACAGCAAGCCATATGATCGCAGGAGTACAGAGTCTCCAAATTTTTTTTGCAACTGCAAACGGCGTGCTTTCCTCCATCCTGAATTCATCTTTAGCTCTTTTGTACACGTCTGCGTAGTGGTTATCATGTTCGTGTGGACATCTATTTGGACCATTCTTGAATTTGCATTTTCCTCTGATGTGATAGATACAAACATTGTTAGGTAAACCAATTAAAGGGCATTCACTACCCTTCAGACAATTTTTGTTTTGAAATTCGCATGGATGGGTTAACTTGAGTTCTTTTTTATATGCGTTCTTTATATGCTTATCTAGCCGTTCGTTATAATCGCCGCGAAAAAAAATGTTCATCGTAAACCAAGTGAAAACTCAATACAGAGTTTAATCTGATAAATCTAAAAAAATTAGCCTAGTAATATCTTTATATATATATCCTTAGAATTCAAGTCGGGCAAGCTTACTCCAGACAAACATAATTCATCATCTTATACTACATGTGTTCGTATAGCAATCGCATTTATTCGTATGCTGAACAGAAAAATGCGATCGTTCATGGTAAAACACAAAAATATATGCAGCTGTTTCTAATTATTTTATACCTCATTTTTATGAGTTATCGCCAGTAGTAATAAAAGGTAATATCCATTGTAACATTTCATACTGATAAGGTGTGGGTACTGAATCATGCTGAATTTTGTGTAAGATTAGATAAAAACTAGAAAAGAAAAAAACCTCTCTCTTGAAGTGCAATATTCACAGACAGTTTCATATAGAGAATTCGATTGAACATCGGAAACTTCTATATTTTCATATTAACTGTTTTTCTAGATTATTTCTTGATTATTGGTTAGCTGAGAATCTGTCAGATTTGAACTGAATACTAAAGACTCCCGGCGCATTGAATTTAACTAAGACAGAAATCTCACTGCTAGATCTCGTATTCAAACAATTACAGTGCAGAGAGAAACATGACCATGGGAAACTTCAAATGTCTAAGATTAAGACAAGTGTTTCAATTCAGGTAACAATATATCCAAATATATTATTCATGGATACATTTTACTAAATTTTTGATAAGAAAATTTCAGTATTTTTAAACTGAAGTGTTAATGAAAATTTCTCAACCGCAAAACTCTCTGGAACATAGAGACTATTTTTATTTCGATAATTAACAATGTCAAGTATCGAAATTTGTTCTGGTTTGTGTTTTATAGCAGTCAAAATATATTCATTCATAAAATAACCTGTTCTTATTTTATTCTGAGCGTTTAGTACATAATACTCTGGTGTAATATATTTATTAAGTTGATTTTTTTTCTATATTACCTCTAACTAAATGTTTACCTAAATCTTTCTTGTGATGCATAATTGAATGAAAACCCTCCCTATATACTTCTTTTTCTATTCGTTGCTTGATAAAAAAAATGAAGAAAATTTCACATTTTATTACTTTTTTTTCCTTCATTTAAACAGCGAAACACATTTCAGTCGCATATTTTCTTCTGAATTACTGCTCTGTGATTTAATAATACTTACTATCTATGACAGAGATTAGGATTTTTTCCCTTCTACTTTCATTTCTCTTACGCACATTCTTTCATCCAATTTGGTGACAGAAATTGCATGAATTGTCTTTTTTTCTGCCAAACTCAATGTTGACTTTAATATGCATTGTTTTTTCAATGATTTCATGCGTTAAGACTGCCAACTTAGAGTAAAAATGAAGTATGATGAAGACAAACGAGGAGAGAGCAACTTTATTTTTGCGACTGTTTAGGCTTATATCAGGCTCATATAAAGGTTTATAGTGAGATTAGTAGAATTACTAACAGTCTGATTTCAAGCCATGCAGAATTTTAATTCTGTTTATTGCACACACATTGTGTTATATCCGATAGCTGAATTCGAGTCATACAACCAACTTGAAAATGGCAAGAACTGATTCATGAATCTTAAGTTTGAAATGTAACGAAATTCCCCAGTACCTGTTGGTTTTCTGCCACATGTCTTTGCTTTGGAAGTTTCTGCATATTGTCGATGTGTCGGTTGACTTCTTTGTTTTGTCGAATATTTCACCATTCTTGCATCCATCCATGATTCGATCATGAAGTTGAAGAGTAAACAAACAGTGGCCCATTTACACGCTAGTATTGTTCAACATGCCAGGTGCCTGTGTGAAATCTATTCTAAGAGAAATGACTCAACGAAAACACATAGTTAAAATGGGAGAGCGAAAATTGGTCGAACGAAAATTGATGGAGAAACGTATAATAATATAATTAGTTTATTTCTATCAAAAATGGGAACTGATACTCTTAAGTAGAATTATGAATAAATTCTAACTTTATTGTGATACATTATAGAATTACTCACACTTAAAACGAACAATTGACAAACAAAAGAGTAAGACATGAAAAAAAAAAGAATTCATAAATTATGAGCAAGCCCTTCTAATTGTTGTGGAATAGGCCGTAGTGGATGCATAATTAAATGACCTAACCATGCACCATAATTTAAATGCTTTTTATTTGGTTTGACTTTTTCACCACAATTCAGCTTGATCAATTGACAGTGAATATAATGTTCTTCGTTTTTTAAATTATTAATGTAGGATCAAAATGTAGGATGTTGACAATGCATAATAGAGCTTAAGCGGCGATGCCAAACCTCAGCTGAATTATTAGTCCTCATTAAACGATCAGGTGTCATTTAATGCGTGTTCTGGAAGTCGATTTCAATCATTGGTTTTGCTCTTCCTTGTGTACGATTTCTACCAAGATATGTATCTTCAAAATAGTCTAATAATGGATGTAACATTTGTGGTAATGAATTGTACAGGTCATCAAAATCTTGACTTACATCATTCGGTTGAAGAAATGCAAGAGCAGCAATTTGATGAACATGATGAGCAAATACTGGATCTTGTTCATAATTCGTTTTGAAGCCTAAGTCCTGAAGAAAACGAAAACTAGTTTCAACTTTTATATATCAACAAATTGCAATTACTGACTTGTACTTTACATTGAATCCTATTTTGTAGATGAAAAACAACCGGACATTATTGATGAATTTGTTGTTGTTACCTAAACAGTTTAATTCATTAAATAAAACTAAACAGCATCAAGAAAAATGTACAGACCTTGACGGTTCCATCGACTAATAATTGTTTGCAATTTTCAAGAACTTGAAGTTGTTCAGCCAATGCACATATAATAATAAGATTATTGCCTGGGCCAGAGTCAAATTGTAGAAACGCACTGTTTCATTTTATTGTTGTTACTTTGCATGGAATTAGATTAAACGTTTTATCCTGTGGAATTTCGGGTAAATCGTTTTTTCCTCGTCGCTTTTGAATATTTCGTTTAACATGTTTAAAATCAGAAAGACGAGCTACAACATTATCAGATAAATTCGTGAGACAATAGTCAATAACATTTTGTGTAGCTTCGTTTGAATTAAGTACTCGATGACGAATTTTTTCGTCAAATATTCGAATTTCAGTTGAAACAAGATTCCAGGATGATTATGGTTATCATTTTCATGTAATATATTGTATGAGTACAGTTAGTGTGAATTCATCCTTTGCATTTAAATTTTCGAACATGTTCACATTTCCAATAAGTTTTATCATTAGCTGCTTTACTGATAGTATACGCAAAACCTTTACAAATTAATAAAGGTTTGTGCTTTTCTGTTGTACTGAATGTAAACGTTGACATTGGTGAAAAATAGTAGTGTTCCGTTTACTTATATCAGCTTTTTATATAATGTATTATGAGTTTTTTAATCTAATCATTATTGGATCAAGTGAACTCTAGCTTATTGTGATAGATGTTATCAAAAAAGTTGATAAACTTATTTGAAGTAATCTATGCATATAACAATTCCTATATTTCTGACAAATATGTGCTCTTTTTGATGAGTAATTTCTCTATGACGACCTGAAAATTCTTTTTCTTCTATCGTTTAACTTATTAGTATTAATTGCAAGTTTTACTTAGAAGATTATTTTATTTTAATTAAGCCCGATTATTTTTTCCCTACGAATTTTGCTATCGACCAATTAACAGCGATCAATTTCCGCTCGATCAATTTTCGTAGACCCCACGGAAGCACATTGAAGTTTTGAAAAAATTGTTTCTTTGAGTAATCTAATTCATTTAGATATTAAGAAGGTAGATGGAATAGAAAGTTCGTGGGTATTATTAGTAATTCTAAGAAAAGCATCACATCTAAAATGTAAAATAACTCGCCCGGACAACTTTTTATCGGTTTGAAGATTGATTGTGACGAGTCGGCATCGTTATGCAAAAGAATTAGCTAGGCGTAAAGATGAAACGCGAAAGCTAAACGTTGCCTTTGATATTCATCCGGGACCACGAGTAAATATTAGTGGTGGCTTCTTCGAACGGTTAATCTATACGAATATCTATTTGGATCGGTAATAAAATGCCTTGATTCTGTACAATGATACTGTTGAAATTATCAAGAAATATTTTACGTGAAAGCCGAATCATCAATAGCATGGGTAAGACATTAAAAATTGAAAAGTATTTATACGTTACAAAAAACAAAACTACTGGTTACATTCAGTTTTATAATCAGTGTTTATTATTTTGATTGATATGATTGAAGTGCTTGTTCTAATACCATTGCCATAGCGATGGCTTTTTCTTCTTCTAATCGTCTACACATAATTTGCAGCCCAACAATAGTATTTTCGAAAGCTTCTGGTCCTTTGTATGCATTTTTAGCTGCTTGATCAGATTCGCTTGCTATTTGACTATTACGATATCCATCGTTGATTTGATCTAATACAGTATCAACTCGAATGACAGGAAGTACAATAGAACTTAATTGAAGTAAATTAGCAATACCGGTATACCCAATACTAATCATAAATCTGGTTGGATAAGCTGGCATTGCATTGACTGGTGAAATAATTCCATCTACGGGGCGACCTGTTGTAGTTATTTCACGCGTCTTATTCCATTTTTCAAGATATTTAATTGCATAAGCATTGCGAGCTAAATTAACCTGCCAATTTTCATAAACACTTAGTTCTGTTTCTTTCGAGCCAATATATATGCCTGGTTGTTTCGGTTCACCACTAATCTCAAGAGCAGTCTCTACATCTTTGCCACCATCTGCTAGATACATTTTCGATAAAATTTCTATACACTAAAAATTAAATCATCTACATTTTAATGGAAATGACTTTTACTCGACCTGCAAATTGTCAGATGTGTCCCATTCGACCACTTCATGGCCAGCTATTCGAACAGCAGAAATCGCCGTATCAATCGCTCGTTGAACGGGTGGAGAAATATGAACATGCTGATCGAATCGAATCACTCCGAAACACAATTTATTTTTTTGTCCCTCTTGGAACATTTCTTCTCTCCACGGAATATTGTGAACCTTGGGATCGATTAACCAAGTTTTCGATTCTGTAATAGCTTTAAGAATTGTACGAATATTCCCAAGAGACCTGCTGATGGGTCCTACAACGCTTGGTACCGATTCTTGTCCCTCAAGTGAATTTCTAGCCAAACCGTACGGAATTCGCCCATCAGACGGTCGTAAACCATATACACCATTTACAGCAGCCGGAGTTCGAACGCTGCCTCCAATATCTGTTCCAAAGCCGCAGATACTTCCTTTTAAAGAAGAAAGAGCTCCTTCGCCTCCTGAACTTCCACCACAGCTTAATTCTCGATTTCGAGGATTTCGTGTCTCGCCAAGTAAATTACTGCGAGTTTCAGCTAGCATTATTGACTGAGGTAAAGCTGTCTTGACATATAAAACAGCACCAAGCGAAAGGATGCAATCGACGAGGATTGAATTGTGATCCAAAATGATGCCCAAATACCCGATATAACCCATAGCAGTTTCAACTCCTTTGATATTGAATTGATCTTTGAAACTTATGGGAATACCATGTAGGGGTCCTATTGTTTTTCCTCCTGTAGACTTGAAATATTCATCCAGCGACCTAGCTCGATCAAGAGCCTGTGTAAAAAGTATTTCAGCTAAACAATTAACCAATTGATGAGCAATTGCTGCACGTTTACAATATGCCTCAGTGACTTGTACTGCGGAATATATTCCATTAGCAATACGACAAGAGAGTTCATCTATATCATCGATTTCTGTAATTTCCAAATCGAGTTCAGATAATATTCCACATGTTACAGGTACCATAGTACAATCTTTTGGTAATGATTGGAGAATCAAGTCTGATAGGCGCCATGCTTGAGGTATAAGTTGATAAAGCGACGAACGTTTTTTATTGGCTTTTTCTTGCCAAGTTTCTGTCGATGACATTATTATAAATTAGCAATAATATGATTGTGTGAATGCTAACTTTACTTTCTTGGTATCTGTTAGGATTTTTATATCTGAATATTTATTTAAATAAGAATAAAACCACATCATCAAAAAAAGGGCAAAAATATAACGAAGAAAAGATATTTGTGATAATCGCCTAATACTCTTAAAACAAGAGAAAATAAAAATCAATATACATAAATTAATTATTTTGGTGTATCTATCTTCTGTATCAATTGATAAAACCAATGAAAAATAAAATGTGTAGTTATTTTTGAAATGAAAGATGTCGTTCCAAAACAATAATGTGTACGTTCTTGAAGGAAAGTACTTCGATAAAGTGAAAGAAATATTTAAATCACATTTATTCACCCAGGATACAGTTTTTATCTAATATTAAATAATTTTGGTCTTGGTAATAGCATGGTGTTGTTTTTCTCGTTCTCGTTCAATAGTATGTTGTGAGGATGTTTTGCTTAGTTCCTACACTATCCGAGTCTTTGATTAGCTACTTTGCCATATGATGTAGATTAAAAAGGTACACGACGAGAAAAATGATTTTTGTAGCAACGTCAAATTAATTGAGATTTATTGGGACGCCAATAATGAAACTCATACAGTAGGAACTGATCTCTGTTTCTGAAAAATTATACAACAATAATATCGTAAGGGAAATATTGGTGAAGATTAGATCGCGAACACCTGTTCGTTTATATAAAGGTGATTGTCTTAATCATGGAGATAAATACCAGCAAATCATCATGACAATAGTTAGTGTATGTTGATATGAATATTTTTTCCATCTAATTAATCAATCAATTCTGAAGTATCGGGTCACAGTTTTTTTCTATGACCTACAACCAAGTAGTATGTGAATGTAAAAGTGACAGATAATTTCAGGTCATCTTTTTACTAACCTGAGAGCAACCGAAATTAGCATAGCTTTATGTTTTAATTTGGAATTCAAATTGCTGTGTGCTGAATGTGAGAGTGTGGGCTGTACGGCGACTGAATAAAAAAAACAGATCGACTTACATACGCCACTCACAGACCATATCAGGTTTCTGTATATTTTGAATGGCTTGTTTTTACCAGATATTCCCAATGGGGTTTTCTGCTTCCCTAGCATCATCAAATGTAGATTCTTTAATTCAATATAATGATAACGAAGACGATAACGGAAAAAAACATACTTATTTGTTATAGTTGTCATCTGTAAGAGATAGTAGAATAGTAGGAATGAAAGAGGTAAGAAAATCAATCCATATGACAACACATTTTAATTTATTGTCAAGTACCGATTGTTCCATCCATTTTTATTGACTATTTACATTTACGCATGTCTGAAATGGCTATATGTTTTATTTTTTTGAAACAAACTGTGATGAACAAAAAAAAAAAATACACAACAGTTTAACTAGTTTGGTCTTTAAATAGCTAAATGCAAAACTCATTACCATCTCTAATGAGAAAATAAGGATCGAAATCCCCGAAATGCCGTTTTGAAACCTATTCTCATTATTTTCTACGAAAACATATGTGATTTCAATCCATATCTATTTTATCCTCGCTAAAAGCATTATCTAAATTTAAAAACTATTCCGTGTGTGAATGTCTATAGTAATGAGTACTGTGCTGCAATGAGTTGATCAGTGTCAGTCATGCAATGTGAAGTAGTGTTTAGAATGAATCTCAAAATCGAAAATGTGTATCGATTTTGTTTAGTAAAATAATCTATTTTCAGCTACCATATTCATCAATTCACAAGCCTCAGGTATGGGTCTGCCAGCTACTTTCTTTATTGAAAAATAATCTCCTTAACACAAAGAAGAAATGTTCATACAAATATTAACCGAACAAATTTTGTACCATCTCATCTTGAAGACCGTTAATTACTAGGCGGTATAACGTGCTGAGCTGTGGATCTTTCGTTCTAATTGAAGTTTGTAACGACAACTGAAATAGTTATTTTTATTTTGGCAGAAAGGAGAAAGAAATTTTTATTGGCATGTCTTCTGTTACCTTATTTTGTTAAAGAGTTATCAGTTTCCACCAAATGTTTTAGTAGTTAGATTTTGAGAAAATAATTAAGAGACTGCTTAAACTTTCAACCTAGAAGGATATTCATTCTTAAATATTGCTGATGAATATTTCATGAATAATAATCTGGCCAGAACATTCCTAATTTTATTTACGAGTTTTAATCATTGTCTACATACGAACGAGAACAAATGTTGAAAGATGTGATCTTCCATTCTTATTGAAACTATATTCGAAAGATAATTGTTGAATTCTATTAGATCTCTTATGAATTTTGAAAATATTGACATTGGCTGAATTTAAAAAAGGAATTTTCGTTTACAGGAGAGGATAACAATTATTTTTCGAAAACAAGGATTTCCTGGCGTAATTATTAGGTCTGATCTGAGAAGTATGGATGATGAATCTAGTAAAACAAATTTTTAATATCATCTATAATAGAAACAAATATAATCACAATACGCAACGAGAAAAAGAAAACGACAGATCAATAGCCGATCATCATAGTTGCAACACAATGTAATAGTTTCAGTTTGAAATAAACGCTTTAATTGAAAAATCTCCTACTTCAAAAGGCGCCACATTACGAATAAGGCTAACGGTATGTAAATGTGGTGAAACGATGGATTTAGGCATGATGTCCTAAATGATGGTTCTAATGAAAATATACGTAAAATTTTGCAATCTATCCTTGATCAAGGATAAAAGCAATTCGAAATTGACTAGACTTGAGTTATCAAACTCATCAGCATTATTAAGAGTAAATCATGTTCTTATATCACTATTCTAAGATCTATGCATATTAAAGTGCCTTCCTACTCGAGAAAATATTTGAGCATCGGAAAAAAGAGTAAATATATTTTATATGATAAAAAAAAATCACAAGTGGCTACACAAGAAGATAAAATTGGAGTTTTCAAATCAACTAGTCTGTAAAAGAATGGATAAACTATTGGTGCTACCATTCGTCACAGCAAAATCCAACTTTCTGTCATTGTTGAAGTCACCAACTAGAACAGAAAATGGACGAGATCCATAACCTAACGACGCCAGAGTGACACTTACGAAAGGACCATTACCATATCCAAGGAATATTCCCAAAGTATTAGTGTCTACATCAAGTAGATTGTCGTTATTAAAATCACCAGAAGCAATAGATATTGGTGTAGAGCCAATTGAATATGTCATTGGACTGGTAAACGAGAGATTGCCGTGTCCAAGAAAAATTGAGATATTCTAAGAACCTGAATTAGCAACGACAACATCCATACGAGAATCACTGTTAAAATCACCAATCACAAACGATCGAGATTGTGAATCATTGGCAGCCGTGAGTGTCAATTGATTTACAAAACCTATATTGATGTACCCCAACAGAACATCCACACCGTTATTCTCCGAATCGCCGATAACGATATGCAGTCGGGTGTCGTAGTTGAAACGACCAACAGCTACAGACTGTAGAGAAGAGTCAGTTGAAAATTTTCTTTGATTTGCAAAGCCTCCGAATGAATCCAGAAGGATGTCGAACGCACCTGTTTCATTGCTAATCACAATTGTATCTAGACGGTGATCTTTGTTGATATCACATATTGCAAACGAGATTGAAGAACGAACTCCTGTCAAAAAAATTGTTGATTTATCAAAAATACCATTCCCATCACCAAGAAACAAGGCCATACTGTTATTGCCGCTATTCGTGATAATTAGGTCTAATCGATTGTCCTGATTGTAATCTCCAACACCAATCGAGTATGGAGAAGTAGAACCTGTGGCGTAATTGACTCGATTCGTAAAAGTACCATTGACATTGTTTAAAATTACGCCTATTTCGTTACTACCATAATTAATTGCAGCAATATCGAGATTGGGATCGCTATTAAAAGAACCAACGGTAACTGAGTGAGGGCGAGAACCATGACCGGTCGATATAGTTATTTGGTTCGCATAAGTATAATTCTTATTTCAAAAAAGGATAACGATATTATCTGTACCATAGTTCGCAACAGCGAGATCTAAATAGTGGTCGCTATTGAAATCTCCACTGACTACGGAGGATGGAAAAGAATCGTATCCTGTCGAGTATGTAGCGGGAGTTGAGCAGGTTCCATTACGAAAGCCATAGAGTATACTGATACTGTTGGTTTCATAATTGACGGTGACAAAATCAAGTTGTGTGTCGTTATTGGAATAGGAATTAGTGCATATCTCTAACGACGAAGGATATTTTCATACAAAGAACCACTTCCCCAGGGCATCTTTCATGAAGGATATTTATGCTGCAGGACATTTTTTCTAGGACGAAATTTCAGGGACACTTTCCGAGGACCAAATTCCGGAGACATTTCGTAGAGGACATTTTATCAAGAACATTCTAGCCTGTATTCTCTTATTTTGCATAAAAGCATGCTCATTTTTCATAGTCTTCACCAATCGCTGTTATTAGATTCACTCAATTCAAATTCTTGTTGTTCCCCATCGAGTAACTGTGGTTTTTATCTGAACTGTTTACCACTTGATATCTCAATGCGAAAGGTGTAGAAACGCAGCGTGCTTGTCTCTGTTAATTTGTTCGGCCATCAAGGAAGTAAGCAGTTCTTCGATTAAATCTCGATGATTAAAGCCTGTGTGATTTATATAATTTACCAGTTTTCTGTCATTGTTACGTTAGTTTAAATGCTGAATAGACAACTACATATCTTGTGTTAATGTCATGTGGTGAATCGAATTTGACGGTAAAAGTTTCCTAAAAAACCACTTCTATTTTTCGAAGATAATTGCTCATTTTCGTAACCAGTATATTATCAGCTGCTTTTATAAGCATCGCTACGTACATTCAAAGTGTTCTAAATGTCGGTGCAAATCACATTCAATTCGATCACAAATAATCCAGGAGTCAGTTGAAGAAGCTGTCAAATATATTAATTTTCTATTTTTCTACTATGGTCTCTATTTGGTTGCAAGAGTGTTGTTTATGTGATATTGTCATCGTAAAGTTTCAAATTTGTACAATTGCAACGATAAAATAACGAAGAAATAATAAAGCATCTCAATTTGTTTGAACTAAATATTCTTGAAGTTATGCTACCTCACATATATGTGCAGTTACAGCTCTGCAATTTCACGCTGCGATTTTGTGAGTAATTAACATCAGTCTTATTGTTAATGCTCCAACTACTGGGATCACCAACAATAAACCAATATTCATGTTAGAAAAATGACAAATCCTTCATCGTTGCATAAATCTGTATCACATCAGTGTGACTGTAATATATACGATACCGTTGTCACCGAAACAATATCTGCATTAGATTTGATTGTTATGTTAAATGTTTCAACACATAATGGAATACTCAAAGTTTCTGCGACGCATTAAGATTGTTGTATAAAATTATCTCTAGAGAAGTACGATTGACTAATTACAAGGAGATGTAGATCACTTGTTTTCTTCTTAACCGATTGATTCTTCGTATTATTGAAAAGAGTGTTTATTTATTGTACTAACACGACGCTAATTTAGTGCAGCTTCATAACTTTGTTAATTTTGACGTTTTTCAGAACAAGTAAACAACCAACTCGATTTCTATACAAGAAATAGCCTCCAAATTAGTAATATTTTCAAACATGAATTTATTTCAATGATTACTTCACATGAAAAATATTTTTATCCATCGCTAGATATTGTCAAGATAAAATTTATTGAATGTAGCGTTTTAATCAGAATTTGATCATTCTCAAATCAAACTATAGCTTGCACTGCAGGCTCGATATAAGCTATCGTTTGCTTTTTGGGGGAGTTTAAACTAGTAGAAAAGAAGCTAATAAACGTTTTCTGCAGCATTTCATATGCTTTGGATTCAATTTTTTAACTATTTCTATCAAGTTCTTGAGTATTGATACATAATATTTTATTTACTCATCGATCTAAACAATTTAAAAGAACTCTATACTTGAACTAGATGGTATTCAAGTTTCACTCGAATACGAAATGCCATGCGAAGCTCGAATCGGATCTTCACGAAAAATCTACGATTCAGAGAAATCTTGAATACTCTTTATGTCGACATGATGAAATGCATCACTGAGGAAACTATTATTACTTAGCGATACATTCTGAAGGATCGATTTCGATTGATCGATTAATCATCTCCATGATTCATTATCTCAGATCAGCTGTAAATGAATAGACTATAGTGGCTAACATATGTTCATGACGTCACTTTAATTATCTCTTCATAAACTTCTTTCATTTTCGTCATTTTGGAAGCACATTTATGAGCGAACGAAACTGCAGATTGAAGATTCGAAAACAGATGTTCTTAGTTCGATCTTGATACTTCGATCTAATGTTTCAACGAGTTTTCGACGATTTATGGTGCTCGAGATCATCGCGACACAAAAAGGCGACTTTTGATGCATACGTCAAGTAAGTAAAAATAAAA
>CAJNYU010004588.1:0-25066 GCA_905331475.1 Rotaria socialis | reverse complement strand
CAACAACGACACCCGATTGGATATCGTTGTCGCTAATAATGTGGACGACAATGTGAGTGTCCTTCTTGGATTCATTATTATAGGTTTCATGAATCAAATTGCACTCACTGCTGGCCATGGTTCACGACCACAATCGGTTTTGATTGCTGATTTTAATAATGATTCTCGAATGGATGTTGCGCTTGCTAATTCAGGTTCTCACACCATCACAATTTTTCTTGGAGATGGCAATTATTCGTTTTCTAATCTAGCGACATATTCAGCTGGTTCTAAACCAGTGTCTATAGCTGTTACTCAAGGCACTAACAATTTGGGAACATTCCTCGGATATGACAATGGTACGTTCTCAAATGTTACTCTGATGCCGATGGGTTACGGATCAAACCCATTTTGTGTTCTTATTGGTGACTTTAACGATGACAGAAAGTTGGACTTTGCCGTGGCGAATGAGGGCACAGATAGTTTATCAATGTTTCTACAGACTTGTTAATTCGAAAACTCCTATCATATCTCTTTACGTAATCGATTTGATGTTTATTATGATATAAAGTATATTTATTGGGTTTTTGAGGTTGAGGAAGGTTATAGTAAATGTATGTTTTATTAATTTCCGTCTCTTCCTTGTATGAATTGATCTTAAACAGATCAAATATTTATCAATTTACGAATAAAATGTTTCGGAATGCTTCTGGCTCCTTCTTCAGTTCAGTATGTTAAAAGTAAGATTAGAATAAAATAAAAATAGCTTTCTTTTCTATTTACAAATCTGTCTAAACGTTTGTTTTTCTTTGATTTTCAAATAGTGGAACGGAAAGGCAAGACGATAATACTAGACCGTTTAATTATGACAAATAGTATTTGTCTTTCTCATGTATATGTTTTTTCAACGCTTATGATCTACTTTATTTTTATTATCGATTTGTGAAAAACTTTTATAACGATCCTCGAATTAGTGACTTATTTCAGTAGAAAAAATTACATAAGGAACTTGGCTACGGTTGAACTGTTTATAACAGCTTCATTAAAACGATTTTCAATTAGAGCAGTTAAAAAATACCAAACAAATTGAACAGAAACGGTGTATAAAACATCTTCTTTTTTTGTCATTTTTTATCGAAAATCCTATATTTTTGACAACCTTGATCCTCTAAGAATTCCTATATTTTTAAAAACGTGCAATCGGAGGCCAGTGAAGTCTAATAAATTTGTGCTACTGTTATCATTGCAATTAGCATTGTTATAAAATATACATAAACAGTATGTGGTAGTTACAATGTAATACATACAAGAGGAAAAAATATTTTTTGACCACAGCAAAATAAGACAAATGAGCACCAAATTTATTACATGTGAAATGAGCACAAAAAAATAAGACATTTGAGCACCAAAGCTATTTGTAGAAGAAATGAGAACAAGTATAGTATTTTAGAGGAAAAAAATAACATAGATAACGAATACAATAAAGAGCAAACAATTCATGGTAATAAAGCTGATCGAACTCTTTTCGATCTACCTTTTCCTCTCCGTTTTCCTAAAAGTTCTGAACGTGTTTTATCATTTATTTGATATTGTTTCAGTAGTATTGCTAAGCCAACTGAATGCTTGCATAAATATAATTTCATTCCCGTTGCACAAGTACATGAAACAAGTGGAGAAACTAGCCAGCATGACTTCAGTCAAACAGTAAATTCAGAAAAAGATGTTCATTGTTGTTGTTGATACATTTGTAACCAAACTGCTGGTGCTATTAATGAGTTTGATGATGGAACTATGTACCAAGAATCGAACCAATGTAGAATACTAATTTTATCAATACTGTTGGACCATTTAATTGAAATTAACTCTAAAGTGGTCGATATCGAAGGTTTTGTAACGAAATCATTTAGTAGAGAATTAGTTGATCAGTCATGAAGCATTTGTTCAATCTTTGGAAGAAACGATGATAAGTGTAATTTATTTCGAAGTGTATACTGTTGTTTGATTTTTCCATTTAATGACTCGCATCCATTATTCGTTGACGGTATATTTATTCCTGCACCCTCATACCTATAAGTGTAAATTTATTTTTAATTTCTTGTCACAAAACCAGGAATAAAACTTTTCTCGCCATAATGGTAGTTTTATAATCCATTGATCGTAAAAATATTCTTGAAAATGTTTAATAAGTGTATCACTGCTCCATTTTTTCATTAACAATGATGCACCGCATTGAAATAAAGAATCTGAAAAACTTAATTGTAAATCGTGTATATCAAGATCAATTTGGTTCCATTTATCTTTTGGAACTAATTTACGATGTTCACGGCATTTACGAATGACATGTGCCCAGCACATTAATCGTTTTGCTCCAGGAAAAAGATCCTTTTGAGCTTTTCTTATTCCTACATAGAAACTTTGTCATTCCTTGATAAAAAAAATATTGAACAAATTACCTGGTGCACCATCAGCCATAATAAAATTGATGTAAAATGGACGATTATTTTCTTGTGTTGATATTAATTGAAGTTGATTAAATAAATCTTTACAACAGATGGAATCCTCATCATTAGATACTAAAGCAATGGCAAATGGGTGAAAATGCCGATCTGCATCCAACGAACCAAATACTAACAATGGCAGCTCATTCCAAGTAAGTTTGTATGTAGCGTCGACCTGTAATAATGTAGTTAATGGTGTTTGACTTATTAATTTTTTAGTAGTAAAAAGAACGAAAATATCATGGATATTATTAATCGAATAATAAGGAACAAACGTTGCATGCAAATCATCAGCTTTATATTGATGATTATTACACCATTGCTAAAGTCATATACTGAAAAAATATCAGGATTGTTTTTTTCGTCGAACATAAGCGATCAAATTTGACAACTGACTAGTTGGTAATGAAACATTTGGATAATCCATAGATAATATAGTTTTAGTATGACTTTGTGTAAGATTATATTTGACATATTTTTCAACTGATGCACGTATTGGAGAAGATAAGCGACTTGTAGTATTACGATATTCATGACAGCGTGCATTTTTAAACGTTAAATTAATCGGCGTTGAATTAGTACTTGGAACACAAATTTGTATTTCGTATTGACATAATGGATATTTCCGATATTGACTACATCGATAATAATATGTAGTAGAATTAGATAAATTATACGTTCGATATTTTGACACTTGATGTTGTTTTGTTATGGCGTTAGCTTTATCGAGTGTGTTAACGATATCCAAAACTTGATACTCTTTGTTTGACATTTTATGTTGTTTAGCAGAAATTTTTACTATATCACACGCTTTATATATAAAAGTAATAGTCATTCGCATCGCCTAATTTATAAGGTCGTGATAAGATTAACCAATTTAAGCTGAGCCTATCACAAATCAATAGCTTGTTCCTTTAATAATACAATCTCGTTATTTAAATATAAATGAATGATCGCTTTAATATTATTATTTTTTTATTTAGTGCTCAAATGTCTTAATTATTTTTTTAGTGCTTATTTCACATATAACTAATTTGGTGCTCATTTGTCTTATTTTGTTGTGCTCAAAAAACATATCGTCCCATACAAGACATGCTTTATTTATTTCAAAATAATTTTCAAAGGACACCACTGGATAAGATCATAAATCTGCCACCCCTTAGCTGTGAATTTCAATATTCTAGAAAGATAGAGCTTGAAATTCTGCACATTTCTATGTATTTTGTTTGCTTCTGATGGTATGAAAAAAAAAGTTTTTTTCAAGTGAACTAACTTGGGGGTATATATTACTTTTATGAATTTCGGGCGATTAATATGCTACTTATATATTTTTTCATTCTTGTGTTCAGTATGAAAACTAATAGTGTAAATCGATGCAGTTTTTCAAGCTCTACAAAATGATATGTTGCTCAAATTTATCAGTAGCTTTTTAACCAGATTACATAGGTCAAATAAGTTCAATGTGATTTACATAGGAATAAACTTCTCATTCGTATTGAAACAGTATTTTAATATTAGCTAATCATCAACATTATCATAATCCTATAGCAGTATTTTTCGTTTATTGTGATTTTATAAATAGTAAAATTATCGGTATAATTCAATTGCTACGTTCAAAGTATGTTACTGAGATTATATTAATAAAGAAGGCTGTCTAAGATGTTTTATTCTCGAAAAAATTGAGTGTTTCTTCTTTGGAAAAAGATAAATCTGCTAGAATGTCATGCGATTGAACTTATTTGACCTATGTAATCTGGTTAAAAAGCTACTGATAAATTTGAGCAACATATCATTTTGTAGAGCTTGAAAAACTGCATCGATTTACACTATTAGTTTTCATACTGAACACAAGAATGAAAAAATATATAAGTAGCATATTAATCGTCCGAAATTCATAAAAGTAATATATACCCCCAAGTTAGTTCACTTGAAAAAAACTTTTTTTTTCATACCATCAGAAGCAAACAAAATACATAGAAATGTGCAGAATTTCAAGCTCTATCTTTCTAGAATATTGAAATTCACAGCTAAGGGGTGGCAGATTTATGATCTTATCCAGCGGTGTCCTTTTCTTTGTCTTTGTTCGTACGATATAGAACATAATCTAAATTCTTTTCGTTATGAAATATTTCATGAGCATAACGTTTATGTAACTTAAAACCAAAATGATTTTTAATTAACATCTTCCAAAAATAATTATCATTTTCAATTAATATATATTATTGTTTGCATGTTTTTGATAAGTTTATAATATCAATAAATAATAAATCTTTACATAAATGATATAAAATTTTATGAGGAAGATAATCTATACCCAGGTTAAAAGCCCACGATCGTATACGACCGTATACAACATTATATGACGAATAACGATAATCGTAGACGACCGGCGTGTACTGCAATCGTATACGGCAGAATACGTCTGCATATGATGGTCGTAAACGATCGTATCTTTGTCATTTGCTGATCTTAGCTGCAAAACGATTTATCGATAGTAATATATATGTAGATATACGATTTTATTGAAAAAACTTCATTTCTTTTTATCCTTGCAATAGGTAAATTGATAATAAATAATGATAATGTAGATAATATTCTTTTGATCAAAACTAACTGTAATAAAGACATCTCTATCAATATTCCAGGTTGATTTGACAATTGTTAACTAATTGTATCATCATTTATTAGATGTTTCAGTAAAATCTAACGGTCTCTTTAATTCGTATGATACATTAATTAGCAATTTTCTTCTCAAAACTCATAACGATTAATGTTTCTATGATAATCCCAATCAATGCATTAGAATATATCGTCGTTGTCGAATCAATGCTACGATCTATCGTTTCTTGATTTACCATAGACGCGGATCACTCAAAAAGTTAATTTGTTCAATATTCAAAAAGATAATGAAAACATTCTATTCAGTACCATTGAGCTTCTCTACTTGGAATAGAAAAAGATATGCTTTAATACATAAATAATAGTTCAAAGTATGTATTTAGTGATTATTTACTCTTTTCTAAATACCATGGTTTTTCCTTAAGGCAATCAATATGAATTTCTATGTATGTCATCCGTATTTCAACTTATGGCGATGTAAATTACTGTGAACAGCATATCAATTATTTGTATAGTAACTACTTTTTGTGATTCACTTGTTGTGCCAACAATCATCTTCATACAAGCATTGAAAATATGTTTAAATAAAAATTTTCATTTGAATCTAAATGATTTCACTTCTCTTAAATGAACGAAGGAAAGAAAAAATGATCGACGAGTCTCTATTTTCTTCGTCCGATCGAGCGAGAAAAGGATTTAAATAGGAAGTGTTCGACAGGCATGTTTTTCTTTTCCGTTACAGCATTCATATATATATATATATATATATATATATATATATGTTATTCGTGCTTTTCCTTATTTAATATTATCATTGATATACATAGTATATACAAAATGATCCAAGTAAGTTGTGACGGTATGCTTATACTATAATCATTCTAACTTTGTAGTTTCAGATAATGAAAATGTCGAGATCGATGCTATTGAAAATGACCATATGAAAAGTAAAAAGGCATCAAAAAGTACATCAGGCCAATTTTTTCATATGTAAGTAACATGATGAATAAATTTATTTCTTTTTTATATTTTAGGTTCAAATGCCTTAGATGGTATTGACAATCGTGTCAATGAATTGAATCGAAAATTGATAGTTATTCATCTAAACTCGATCAAAAATGGAAAAACTTTACTCAAAAATTTATCGTTTAAGTTCAACTGTTAATATTGTAAGATACTTATAAGAAATCTGTCACATTGCGCTTGCGTTCACATTTAAATCTAAATTGTAGGATGAATTTTCCCCGATTAAATAGCTATTAATCGCCGAATTCAATTAAAAATGGCTGAATAGACTACGAATAGGTTCATATCTCAATAACTTGGAACAGCAATGGATGAAAATATCCGATTATAATCGTTCAGTTTGTTATTCTACTTTCTTTTTATTATGAAAGTTCTTCTTTTTGGTTTTAGAATACACATGCTCTAGGGTCGTGCGTTGATCAATCAGGTGAACAATGTCAAGATAATTTAGTAAATTTTTCCGAATAATATATTTAAACTAAATCTATTTTGTTCTTTCTTGCTTCTATTCAAATGTTTAAAAGTATCGATTTGCTCGATGCTATGGCAAAAGACTATGGTGATTGCCCTCGAAAAATTCTACGAATAATTTTTACTTATAAACTAAAAAAATGTATTCTACCACTTGGTAAAGCACCACCTACTTAAGAACAATTCACAACATTCATTGGTACGCAAAAACTTTCATTTGACTTTCAACAATCATGAAATCTCATTTATCAGAAACAGTTCGCTTAAAATTTAGATTAGATTCGGTCAATTTGGTTTATTTTATAAAAGTTTACTACGACGAAACCTCGCCGATTTTTTAATTGATGAAAGGTGGCCAGAAAATGTTAAACAAACCCGACAATTACATAACACAATATAGTGCACCATGCTAACCAGTCAAATCATTCATGAATTAAATAAATGAACATTTGTTGTTTTTAATTGAAATTCATTTTTTCTATTATGAAACAAGATAATTTTTTATATATTAAGATGTTTGAAATAAATGCCTATTGGAGCTTGGTATAAACAAATTCGCTGATAGTGAAAGAATGAAAAAAAAACCTTTTTCTAGTACAACATTAATTGTATTAGATACAAACGAGTAAATGGTTTCATATAAGATCTTAGAAGGACCATCATAAAATGATTTACGACAGTGTGCAATCATATTTACGATCGTATACGACCAACGTAACACACCGTATTTCGTCGTATACGACGCGACCACTTACGGTCGTAATTCTGGAGTCAAGTAATACGACGAAATACGATCGTATTCTAGATTGTAAACGATCGTTTACGACCGTCGTAACGTTCATCCTGGGATAAAAATCAGCTAGAAGGAAAAATATGATAAATGTTGTTGAAAAATCTCTTTTAGAGGTATTTTTAGATATAGAAAAAATGAAGATGATGAACGACTATCTGTACCAAAGGAAAAAAAGAAGTTGAAAGACAAAAAAAATGGCTAGTTCGTTATAAAATTCATTCCTCATTATTTATTATCAATCAGCATCACTGCCATCCTATAAAAATCACCGGAAAAAAAATAAAAATGAATTTTTAAAAAAGGCGAAAGCTTACCGATAATAATATTTTTTTTTCACTTCTAAAACAAAAAGGAAATCGTTGACTTCTTCTTTTCTATTTATCACATATATATACGTACAAATATTCGTTGAGTTTTTGTTGAATCTAAGAAAACGAAAAATTTGAATATTTTGTTACAAACGCCTTAATACTAACCTTTTTAATCTCTTCTTCTATATCACTTTCAAGAATGTTTTTTCTTTGTTGTTCTAATAAATGTAAGTTTGTGTTAAATGATTTGAACAAATGAGAATGTGAATTAAATGAACCAATTTTTGATTTGTTCTAGAAAATAAAGTAAAGGGTATCCATTCTAAACATAAATATTTTATCTTACAACATAATCATACAAAGCAGCTAATATTATTCGTAATAATTTTGTTGATTGAATGACATCCCCAGGTGAGCTAATCCGACACCGGATTCCATCGGATCTCTTAGGATCCAACATTCCGACAAAAACCCCACGGATTCCTGGTTGAGGAATCGCTGTCGGATCCGACGGACAAAATCAATTTTCTTAATCAGGAGTGAATAAGCATCTGATGCCATCAAAATACAAGGGTTGTATGCTAGCGTCGGTTTCCGTTGAATTCCGACATAGGTTTTTCTCGGATTCCAGTGGCAGGGATCCGACTGTAAATCCGTTTCCAGGAATCCAACGGAATTTCATCGGCTTTATTAACATTTTAATGATATCGGATAGGATTCCCTCTGGGATCTTATCGGATCCTACTATCGGAATGATTCTTCTGGGGATCGTCATCGCTTTGAACATAATAACCAATTGCTTGTACAAAAACATATGCCGGATCAATTCTTGGGTACGAAAATAAAATAAACACTAAAATTTGTCCATGAAGTCGGTAAAAAAGAGTTTAGCTTTTTATGGAACGATCAATTCACATACCCATTTCGTTTATCTAAATCGATTTCAAATATGATAATGGTAACGAGTGCCGAAATAATTTTTTCGTCTATTTCCAACAATAAATAAAAACTGGTGTATGCTAATGATTCATGATACAAATTCATTGCTTCATCGTAAATACGAACAGCTGCAGCATCAGTTACCCAGGTCGATCAAAACGGACCACCGTAAAGCCGGGGTAGTATTATCGTATTCTATAGAACATACGGCCGTATTTGTATCGTATACAACCGTTTACTGATCGTTTTCTTCGGCAGGGGTAAATCAGAATAATAAGTTGTTAAACGAGTTATAACTTCTTGTTTTCTTGCGACAGCGACCATTTTATTTTATTTTTGTATGTAATTTAATCAATATTTATGTTAATATACCAACTCACAGCAAGGATCAATTGTATTATTTCACATCCGACAAACAAAAAACTACATCTTACCGAAAAGCGAACCAATCAATTCATGCGAATTATAAAAGATGTCATTATGAAGAACTATCCATAAGGTGTGGTACTTCATGATAACAAATGATTCTAAAATAATGTATGATACCCAAGCAGACAAAATTTTTCAAACTTGCGTTTAAACGCGTTGTCAGTCAAAAAACGCGTTTAAATCCATAAAAAAAGAGACAAAGTGGTCGTTTTTTCATACTCGAGAACCTTAATTATGATCCCACCATGGATAACGACATTGACACAAACGACCACTTTTCTCCTTTTTTTCTTTGTATTTAAACGCGTTTAAACGTATGTTTGAACAATTTTGTCTGCTTGGGTAGTGCATCAGGCGATAAAATATTTTTAAAGCACAAATTCAATAGCATGCCATGGAAAGCATCGGCTTCCATTATCTTATCTCTATAAGATTATAAAATAGTTCATTGATTTTTTATTCATATATTCTTGTTCTTTAACATGAAACTGCAGCTTCAAGAAAATATTTTCTCATTAGATAAATAGGAAGTAAATCGAGAATATCGATCTATGATTTACGTCTAATGAAAAACATTTATCTAATTGAAATTCATAAAAAAATTTTATTTTTTTTCAACTACTATAAGAATCTGAAGAAATCAATTATTGGCTTTTGTTTATTATCTATTAACATGATTTGTGCAAAATATTCTTTTCTTTATTCAGAAAATTAATCCATTGGAAAATCATCAATGAATATTTCAATATTATCAAATAAAATAAATAAAAAGAATGTACGAAGTACTGTTTTTAATTTACACTAAGATGTCGTAGCGAAATAGATTGATTTTGTTAATTTCCTAATGCTTCATAATTAGATTCACGGAAAAATGAAATTTGTTATCTATTAGAATAAAACAAAAAAATACATTATCAGAAACATTTTTTATTTCCTAGTGCTTTTTTGGAACAACGGATTGTTTTGATGAACCTGATCAATGTTCATCGACATTGAAAACAATGCATATATTGAAACGTTTTAAAAAAATACGAAACACTAATCATATGAAACAGTACGACTATCATGCAATGAGAATTTTCTTGTCAATCTGTCAGACAAATCTTCAACAATCGACATAGAACAATCAAAACGGTTGCTTTAAGAGAATAATTTCAATAACAAAAATTAATTTTCATATACTGCGGTTTGTTTATTTTACAGGATAATTCAATTAGCTCGCATTTGAAAGGCCCTATACAATAACTTGAGTCTCAAAATTGTTTGATTAACAAGTCGGTTAAAATAATAAAGCGTTGTCTTTCAAAACCATCTATGACTCATCACACAATTTTTTTATTATATCTAAAAATCGACAAAAAATCTGAATTCAAATCAAAAAATATTTTTCCTAATAATTAAATTGATTCTATCTTGGAGGGCCATCGAATTTTATTTAAATATGGCTGAACCAATCATATTCATGTGTTCTTTCCATTTCTGTTCTAAAAAAAATAAAACGCTGAAAAAAAGGGAACATATATAAATATATATATATATATTTGTCTTCATTATATGTCTTTTTAATATTTATTAGATTATGACAGTGGACACTGCGGCTGTGCCTGACAATAAAAAGAATAATCTTTCCATCGTTCGTAGAAAATTAAAAAATTTATTTTAAAAATAAACCAATAAAATTTTTTTATTCCCAGACGAAACGAGATCGAAGAGATGTCATCCGGCAGGTGCGGGAAATCACCGGCCTAGATGAAAATTCAATTAATCAAACTATCGAAGCATGTAAAGATGGAACTGGGCGCTATTCACTTGAACAAGTGATTAGTTTACTATTTGATGATTCACATGTTCGTTTGAATTTAATTGCGCTTCCTACTTTTCTATTTTCTATCTTGTCAGATTCGAAATAATCTTCAACGAGCAGCACAGCCAACAAATAATCCTTCACAACCTACATCAAATGTACCTGTAAACAATCAAATAGCCGCAGGTCCTACCTATGACCGAAATAATGAAACAATTACAGATGATGTTATTGAGCTATCACCGGAAATTGAAAATCAACAACCGACCGATGATGAACTAGAACGGTGAGGAAATTCAAGAAGAAGAATTCAAACAAAAATAATGATTTTTATTTTCTAGAGCTCTTTTATTATCACGTGAAACGATGGAACAGATCATAGATGAGTCTGATATTGCAGAAAGAAAAAATTTAGATGAACCTGCCGGATTGAAAAATGTTGGCAATACTTGTTGGTTTAATTCAGTGGTGCAAGCTCTGTATACATTGCCGTATTTTCGTCGACTTATTTTAAATTTCCAATATCCGACAATAAATCGTTCATTAGCTGATAGTGTAAATAGATTGTTTTCTTGATTCGAAAATTTTCTATTATTTCCCTTTTTAACACAATAGGAACAGCAAGCAATTTGTTTTACTGAAGAATTAAGATATTTATTTGCTTTAATGTTAAAATCTCCACGACGTTCAGTAAATCCCGATCGTGCTATTAAAAAATTTAAGAATACAAGAAAATTATGTGGAGTGGATTTTTCACATGAAGTAAACTTTTTAATGAAAGAAAAATATCAGCGAGATTTTCCTATTGTAGGATTGTTCGGAATTTGCTGCGCATCTGATCGATCTTGTTGAACTTGCTTATGAAACAATAGGAAAAAAGTAACGTTTAAAATCGTTGTAATTACTAGTTTTTCAATTACTATGATATTAGACTTGCTGTAAAAATGTTGTTTCTAAAAAGTAGACAAACTCGGAATAATAGATAGTATCGAAAAGTCGATAGAAAATTTTTATCACTTTTGAATGAGAGAAAGTGGCTTTTTGTGGGATCTTGGCTGTAAAAGTAACCATCCGCTTCATTGAATACATCAAACCATTCTAGGTTAGGTGAGCACCGCGGATTAAAATATACTGAAGAAAATATTTGTTCCCCTTTAGCTTCTATTTTACGCCTGAGAATTTCTTCTATTATCTGTTATTGAGATGATTTCGTGAAAAATTGTTTTTGGATGATAGAGTAAGTTCTAAACAGTTGTTTGAATAATGTATTCGTTCGTTCTAATTGTATCGGCTCATCAACTATTGTTCTCATTCAGTACTGTTGGTTACACATTCGTAGGAGTATGAAAGTGTTATTGATTGATCTAGTACAAAAAAAAAGAATGATTTTTTTACATAATATTTGATAAATTTGAAGTATTTCAATCGATACAAATCGCCTAGAGCAAAAAAATCAATTTGTATTGATGAACAATGTCAAAAAAAAAATATCCTTGGTAAAAATAAATGTTGAGAGTGAAAATCCCTTATATTTTAAAAGTGACTTATGACTCCTAAAATAGTTTGTATCAAGAGAAAAGAAAGAGAAATTTTATCTATTCGAAAATCCAGATGTAATAACAATTTTAAACCTTGAGATCGTCTGATTGATTTAATATTATGATTTTAATCATAATTGTATAAATATTTGAAACACTATTGTTGTGTTTTATATGCATATCTACTGTTAATTCTAGTTTATTAAATATCGATAATGCAACATCAATTAATTTTATTAATCCTGTCAATACAATTGTTAGCGGAGAAGTTATTGTTGAACGGAATGAAAATATATCCAGTAAATATTATCTTAAAAAAAGTTTCATGATTGAGTTTTATTTTTCAAAATTTAGTTCAAGAAGCTTTAAGACAAATAAATATCCAAATGATTGATTCAAGCAATATTTATGATGGTCTTGAAACTCTTTTGCTTGGTTCAGCTGATGAAAGTCTTTCTAATCAACAAGTAAATTGAGTCGTTTTTTAAATATCTTCATGTATGTATTCAAATCATTCTAAAGTCTATTGTTGAACAACGATGGTTAACACGCTTACCACCTGTGTTATTTATTTGTCTTAATCGTTACCATTTCTCACAAGCAACAAAGCAAGCGTCGAAAATCATAGCACCATTTGAATTTTATCCTGAACTCTATCTTGATCGCTATATGCTGATAAATAAAAATCTCACGTTAAATAAACGTAACATTGCAAAAACACTGTATGCTCAATTGCATGAGTTAGAAAATACATTGAACAGGTAAATGAAACGCAAGCAAAGGAAGAATCTATTTAAATTGCAATAAAATTTTGCTTATTTATTGTTTCAGTTATTTGAAATATCCATGTAATGACGAATCATTTGCACTCGCCAATGCTATTCGCGTCGTTTATGAATTTGCAACTGGTTGCCGACTTAATCCAACACCACCAAAAAGGTTTTCTATTATTAGAAATTATTTTCTTTCTATACTTACGCCTCATTACTGTGAAAAAATGTTCATCTCACTGAAAACTTTTATAGAGCGTAGAATTCAAGACCTCGTGCTCTACTGTACTAAAGATATTTTCGCATACGAACTGTAACGACTTAGTCAAAGTCGAGTGATTTTTCTACTGATGGGAGCTTTTAGTAGTGTGTTGCTTAGTCCACCGAAGCATCTCTTAGATAGACTTAAAAAGAACTTGACAAAAAAGATGTTTTCAGCTAGTTCTATTGAATCAACGCTTCTGTAAAATATTTTGCACTGACCTCGTGTTACTCCCCATAGAGAGAGACAGTTACGCATGCTGGAAATCATTGGTTGAATCTACAAGAAAGATATAGGATATTAATAATAATGTGTATCCTTCGTATGAGTTCAAACAGCGAGTAACTTTGCGTAAAATTTCCCGAATTAGTACAATATGGCTTGAAAAAAGACAGAAAATCGTGCATTTTATGATTGTAAAATCATGTTATTTTTAAGGATTGATACAATTTCTGTTGATCAAACCACAGCAAATCGTGTTCGACAACATCCACCAGTACCTATTCAACCTTCACATATATCACCTGAAGAACTTCAATTCATTCAAAATTCATTACCAGTATGGTTAACTGAAGTTGAAGCAAAATGTGCTAGTAAGTAAAATATTTTCTTTCTCTATAAAAATAGATTCATGAAAATTTCTGAATAGATATTCGGGAAGAAATTCAACGTTTAAAAAACGAATTAAAACAGTTATATGATGAAGCCCAATTAAAACAGGTTACAATGAATTTAACTAAATTTTTTATAACTAAAAAGTTATTTGTCGGGCTTCTTTTAGGTTCGGTATACATTGCATGCTGTTTGTGTACACGAAGGAAGTGCAAACCTTGGACATTTTTGGACTTATGTCTATCATAATGATCGACAAAAATGGTATCGTTATAACGATAATGAAGGTAAATCAAGAAAAACACGAATCATTATTCTTCTTTACATTTCTTATTCTAATTCAATCTAGTTTGTGAAACTACATGGGAAGATGTACTTGATGCTGGTATTGGTGGTCAACGAACACAAAACAATCGTGACGAACCACGTGTACCAAGTGCCTATTTATTAGTCTATATAAATGCTGATCAAAAATCTTCTTCGGACGGTTAGTCTTCTGTTGGAATGTTTTTCGTTTTCTTCATTAACTAAATTTTATTTAGATGTACACTATGAACTTCCTGTTGATCTTCAACGAGTTTTAGACGATGATTTAGTTTTATTACAACAACAAATCGAAAGTATTAAACTTGAACAACTTCATAGTGATTTAAAATCAATATGTGATCGTATTGATAAACAGCAAACCGTTCATCGTGTTTTAACGATTCCATTTTTCGCTGGGCCGAATGCACCTAGTGGTATGTTCAACTGCTAATCTATTTGTTTCGTGACTTTACTCAGCTGGGAAGAATTTATCATGAGACTTCCCTACTTTGCGTTTTTTTTATTTGTACAGAAGCATTGCTGCATGATAAATCTCTTTGGATATGGCTCAGTAGGGAATATCTATGGAGATTTAAAACAAGTGCTATAAAGATTTACGTTTACGTGCCTCTGTTCTTAATTGATTAGTTGGTTATAATACAAAAAACATTTTGACACATAGACTAATGAGTATGAATTTTTAACTTGCATCTCGACGTTTTCTCCTGAGTCAACAGTAAATAACTGAAATCACAAATATTTTACGGGTTTCTCTAATCTCGATAGAGTTTATCCAATAAAGAAAGAACATTCGTCATCAGAAACAGTTTAGCAGTCGATGTGATTCTTTCATAATATTCACGGGAGAATCTTGGTGATTCAAAATAATTTTTTGACTTCGAACTGCTGAGTTATTCCTTTAAAGTTATAGACGCTAAATTTACATTTTACGGAAAATTGCAATCCCTATTGTAGCAACAAGTGAACTACGATATTTTAACCTGAATTTAACTAGACATACGATTTAGATAAAACCGATCCATAGGCACAATGAAACATCAACTGATTCTTTTTGTTTTTGCACACTAGACTTTAGACTCAAATCACATTAATACTTGTGAATTTTTAATACATTGTCAAGATTAGCTTTATGTCTAGAGTACAAAGTGATTTTTAAGTTCCCAATTTTGTCATGCAATGGTTACACTTTCGAAATATGCATAATCAGAAAAAAAAGACGTACTAAAGAGTCTATCATCTTTTTAAGGGGTTAAACGATACCAAAATTGACGGAATCGAAATATATTTTTTTTTTGTAGATTCGGAAATAGTGAAGCCTGTGGTTGACTCAACATTACGCATTTTAAAAGCATATGCATCTAAAATTCTTTCAGCTGAAGTTGATCGTTTACTTCAAGAGGTGAGCTCAATATTTCGGTTCAATGAATAAAGAAAACGAATAATTCTTTGTTTTGAATTGAAATAGATTGTCGAAAAAGAAATCAAAACATATTTACATACAGCTAATATGATAACATCTGCATTACCACATAATGACTACCGTTTGCAACATATTCTTTCATTTCTGTCAGTGAATCGTGTTGATTCAATTTACCGACAACGTGTGATGTATGATATTATCAGACTTACAACTTTTCCCAATGATGATATTCGGTAAAGAATGCATAAAAATATTTTTGTTGCAAAATAAATCTTTTTTTTCTTCTTCAGATTGAGAATATTTAAATTGCAGGCACAAATTATCTGTAATGAAATGCAGATGACTAACGATGAAGTTCAAGAATATCAAGTAAAATTTGCTTTTCTCGAATAATAAAATTAAGTCTAAAACAAAAATTCTATTCATAGAAACTTCTGGTTGATTATAAAGATTTTCGATCTGTTATTGCTGCATTTCTTGCTGGTTGTCAATTGATGAATGAAGATAAGTAAGTAAAATTATCTCGTTTAGTAATTTTTAAAATACGTAAACACAAATAACAGTCTATTTTTGTTTTTTGGCTGCACATTTTCGAAATAATTAAAACGATAAGAAAATTTATTATTGACACCGAATATAAAAAGTAATCGTACGTTTTACGTCTATTTACTCTTGTCTATCTGCAGGTTACTTACTAAATAAAAAAAAGTGGAACATTAAGGGCCAAGGTTAACGATAACGGAGTAGAGACCCTGACCTTACTTTCTAAAATATTTCGAATTCAGAATACATTTTCGTCTCATGGAAAATTTTGTGCGCAAAAAAAGAAAACTGCAGATCAGTTAATCTGATATGAAACATGAAACTTCAAAAGAGTTCATGTCTTTATTCAACAATATCATTATTTAGATTTGAAGATGCAATAACATATTTTTGTGTTGCTTGCGAATACAATTTACGTCTTTCAAAACAATGTACACTACCAATGAGAGCAATGGATAGTTGTCTTTTATTTAAAGCTCGTCGATTATGTTTTGAGGTATTGTTTTTGATTGAATTTTTTCTTTCGATTTCTATCATATTTTATTCACAGCGATGGAATGATGTCGTTATAAATCGTTTTAAAACCGATCCTGATTATCGTCTCGATACAATGACACATCAATTTCTTCCTTGTTTAATGCAGCTGAAATTGAGCTCAGAAGAAGATCAAGCATACATATCAGAAATTCAACGTGTCTGGTGTTTATTACTTGATAAATTAGAACGTACGTTAAAAAAAAATTGTTTTATATTAATAAAAAAATCACTGTATTTTTGTTTTAATCCCCTTGTTTAGCTACTGAACGTTCGTTATCACTTGAAGAATTTCTTCAACGTTTACTTGAACAACCCATCGGTCAACATTATCATTCAGTATCAATTAATAAACATCAATTAGTTGAACGATACGATGAAGCCGTACGAGATCTCATTCATCGATATCCATCATTTTCAGGTAACACAACTGATCAACAACAACAATCTCCTAATCGAACAAATCGAACATCAGTTTTAACTGCGCCTGTTCAAATTCCAGTTGTTATACAACAATCAAATCGTTTACCTGAAAATATGCCCGCTATCGACCCACGTGGCTCGTCGCCCATGCAACAAGGCGATGACGAGCAAGAGTCACCATTACCACCACCATCTTCGTAAAAAAAAGACAAAAACAAAAAGGAACTACGTTTTATTATCCTTCTGTTTTATTCGATACGGTGCTATCTAATTCAGTACATTAGAATGTAGACAACAAACGGTTGTGTAAAAAATCCCGGTCTCCCATATTATGTGTACGCTTGTTGTTGATGTTGTACAAAGCCAGTGTATTTGTATCTTTTTTTTCTCTTCTCTTCTGTCCTTACGATCCTTATTTGTTGGCTCTTATCATTCGTATACAATTAAACGTAAATTTTTCTTTCGTTTTTCTTTTGTCAAACATACACGTACCTTTCTTTTGAAGAAAAAATTGAACTTATGTATTTTTTCTTATATGGGTTGATTAATGTCTTGTAGTATGTGTGCTCTTTCTTTTTCTTTATTCTCTTATCTGAGGTGATCTGCAAATATTCGACTTTTACTATAGAATGATAATGAAGACAGACAAAAAAAAGACACTTTTCATTTAAAATGCATGCGATCAGCACAAAAGAAAGCGCTCTGCGAAATCAGAACGAAATCGAAGGTCAAATATTTGTGAGCCTAGACAAACAAGAAACATTGATTAGAAACGAAAAGAAAAAATAACGATCGCCAAGAAAATGATCAGAATGTAGGAATAAGAAAAAGAGATAAATGACCGAATTAACTTGTTTGATTAGGTGCTGTATTTTTTGTTCGTTCTTCCAACACGCTCTCTCATATCTTTATGTGCATATATAAATTGAGGAAAAAAAACATACTATCTTTCTTACAATACAATCTGGTCGAGTCACAAGACAAACGCATAAAAATAGTACTATAACAGAGAGGTGTGTTTGCTTATCATCACTTTTTTCGTCTTTTATTAAGCAAACAGGACTGAGAGAAAATGGAAAGTTTTTTGGCTAATCGACCTGACGCAGCAAGTCGTTGTACGTATACTGTCAATGGTGAAAAAAGTAAGTGCCCACATAATCTTGGCACTAGGTTAGTTTACTATTCGAGACAAATCTTGTTTGTTAATTAACTGACTTTCAATCTAGACAAAAGTCAGTTAGTCAAAAGATCTATAATAATGTTCTTGAGTTAATTGGTGATACACCACTTGTACGTATCAATCGTTTGTCACGGGATTCTGGTGTCAAATGCAATCTTTGTAAGTCATTGAGTTCATCGTTTGAACTCAAAATCTATATGTATGTATTTAGTGGCTAAACTTGAATATTTCAATGCTGGCGGCAGTGTAAAAGATCGAATTGGTCTACGTATGGTTGAAGAAGCCGAACGCGCTGGAGTATTAAAACCAGGTGATACAGTTATTGAACCAACATCTGGTAATACAGGCATCGGATTAGCACTGGCATGTGCTGTGAAAAACTATCGGTGCATTATTGTCATGCCTGAAAAAATGAGCAAAGAAAAAGTATTGGAATACAAATTAGTTTGATGTGCTTTGCAATGCTAATATGCGATTGTTTAGGTTGATGTACTTCGTGCATTAGGCGCTGAAATCATTCGTACGCCAACAAGTGCTTCGTTTGATTCACCTGAATCGCATATTGGTGTGGCACATCGTTTGAAAATGAAAATTCCTAATTCACACATTCTTGATCAATATCGAAATCCATACAATCCAATTGCTCATTATGATTCGACTGCTGAAGAAATTCTTGAAGCATGCAATGGTAAAATTTTCATTTGTAATAAATGTTGAAATGGACTCATCGGTAACTTTGTTTTTCTAGGAAAAGTCGATATGATTGTTGCTGGTGCTGGCACAGGTAAAACTCATTTGTAGAAACATATCATTTTTCGAAGTCAGTTCTTTCTTTAAGGAGGCACATTGACTGGTCTATCAAGAAAATTAAAAGAAAAATGTCCAAATTGTATTGTTGTTGGTGTTGATCCAGAAGGTTCAATTTTGGCATTACCTGAACCGTTGAATAATACAGGAATTTCGTTTTATGAAGTATTTATTTTTCATCATTTTCTTTATTTAAATATTAATTACGATTTTTCTTTTTCTTTTTCTTTTTGAGGTCGAAGGCATTGGGTAAGTAAATCTCTGAGGATTAACAAAAAAGAATAGAAGATGAAATATTCAAATAGATACGACTTTATACCAACTGTACTCGATCGATCATTGGTTGATCGTTGGTATAAGAGTTCAGATCCTATTTCACTTAAATGCTCGAGAAAATTAATTAAAGATGAAGGGATACTTTGTGGTGCTTCGTCCGGTTCAGCTATGTCATGTGCCATACAGGCCTGCAAAGATTTTAATTTAACTGAAGATCAAAATTGCGTTGTAATTTTACCGGATTCTGTTCGGAATTATATGTAAGCATTTTTGTTTTGTTTTATATGAATTTGTTTTCATTGGTTCATTTAGGACTAAATTTTTGAGCGATGATTGGATGCTTGAACGCGCTTTTCTTGATATTAAAGATGAACCTAATACTGAATGGTGGCATTCAATGCCTGTATCAACTTTACAATTTCGTGAACCTGTTACAGTTTCATCAAACACAACAATCCAAGCAGTACTGGATATAATGTATGCCAGAGGTTTCGATCAAGTACCGGTCATATCCGATGATGGGTAACGTAGAAAGTTTTCTTTTAAAAATATGATCTACATGGATTATTACAGTAGTGAAAAATTATTAGCTGAATCAATTTCTGAAGGCTAAAATTAAAGTTTAATGGAAAACTGTTTTGCAACAGATAGAAAAAATGTTCTTTCGGTAGCTGACAAGAGTAGCAACATCATGTGTCATATTTTCATCGTCGACGCATTTCAATAAACATTCTTTTTTCTTCTTCTATTCATAGAACCTTTGTGGGTATGACAACTATGTATGAGATAATGGCAAAAATGTCACGTAGTACAGTTAATGCTCAAGATCCAGTATCGAAAGCTGTAACGGATAAATTTCGAACGGTAAATTTCTCTTGTGTTTGTAAATTTTTTGTAAACTTATGAATTCTGATAGGTTCAATTGAACGATAGTTTGGCAAAATTAAGTCGTATTTTAGAAGCACATAATTATGCGATCATTAAATTTGCTCATGATCATTGTAAGCAGATGGATCTTTGTTTGCAACAGTAATCCTGTTCATTTTTCTCATTAGTAGATCAAGATCAGTCAACGAGACAAAACAAAACACATATATTTGGTATAATAACAAGTATTGATTTACTTGATTTTATTGTTAAAAACAATAAAAACGCTGCAATAACTAATGGCTTTCATCACGAAGAGAAAACAAATTCTGTTGTTTCAAAATAAAGTGAAGCTTTGCAATAGATGAAATCAATACGGTCAACCGGAAACAATCTTTTTTCTCCAATTTAAGATCAATTCGCATGCTTTGCTTTTTTCTCCTTTTGTTGGAATAAAATAAGAAAAATAATATTCATCGCTTAAATTTGATACTTGTTTATAACAGAGGCCAATACAAAAATCAGCATAAATATGTCTTTCGTATTGCTCAAAGTACTTGTTGTAAACGCATATCATAGAGAAGAATTGATTTCGCTGATGATGAGCTACAATAACAGGTCATTTTCGAAGAGAATGTACAAAAACGTTCTGCTTTTCCAAGAAATTTTCGAGTTTCTCGATTACTTTCTCAGTTGTTATTAAAAGTTCTGTTCAAAAGAGGAGATTCTTTTCATGAGTTTAGAAATATGTATGCGAAGTTTTCTTCTTTCAATTTCAAGTCAATATCTATTGTTTTTATTAATTTATTAAACTTCTATCTATCCCTGTTTAATTTGATTTTGAATAGAAATTTATTATTTAAAATGTTTCTTTTTTTTTTATTATAAATGAATTTCAAAAACTATTTCAATCATTTGAATAATTTATAGAATTCAATAGCATTTTAAATTAGAATATGAACGAAACTGAAACAAACATCTTACTTAGAATAGAATAAAGCTAAACTAATCGAGTATTCATAAGATGAACCGTATACAACAACAAACAATAAAGTATTTAAAAATCATTGGAACTATTTGGATGGCTGAGAAGTCGATATTTAACATGCCAAAAAAAGAAAATAATCTTAATTAGAAACCAATGAAGAGTAATTAAATAATCTTACTTCAACCATTTTATGAGTTTAATTAATTTTTGAATTAGTTATTATAATTCCTCTATAAACACACTATGTTGCTGCAATTTAATCTAGGAAAATCTAATTTAGATAATTAAGATCAGCACCTAATGAAAGTGACCGAAGATATTTACAAATAGCTGCATTGTAAAATTGCTAGAAAAAGAAAACTTTAAAATTGAAACAAATTTGAATATCTCCTAAATAGTCTTGTTCATATATGCTTGCCCAAGTCACCCGATCCTGCCGGGACCCATCGGAACCGGCAACGAATCACTGCTCCCAGAATCCGGGCCGGAATTCAAAGGAAAATGGTCCGGTCGTTTCCTGCCGGATAATACAGCCAGAAAAAAAAGAATCGTATCGGCAAAACACAAAACGAATAATCAAAAATATAAGAGCAATGTAAAGTTCTATCATAAGATTGCAAATGTTAAACGACGTGGTTTTATTTTTTTTCCAGTATTTGATAATTTCCTCTTTTATTTCTTTATCTAAAATATTTGCATTTTCTATTGGTTGACTTGCTCGGTTGTGAAGGGTGTGGATCTTTTCATTAACTACAAAACCCACACCCTTCTGCAAACCTGTTTATTTAGGAATATTGAATTTTTGTACTCGATGATTTCTATTATCGACGACATAGAGATTAACGTGCCGATCGAATGATAAACCGACAGGCTGATTGAGTTGGTCCGATTGTCCTCTTCGATCATTTCCACCCACAATCACACTTCTCTGTGTAGCTCCTTTGGACCAACCCAGGTCGAGGGTTATGAAGTCCATAAACGACCTCCGTATATCTCCGTCAAAGATCGTGAGTGTTCGACCTGGTTCGTGACGAAAAATAGTAATTTCAATTCATGTGTTAGAAACGAAACTCATGATTACGATATAAATAATAGACTTCGAGAAAGCCATTAATCAATGATTTCAATCGAATAAATTCACTTGGATGATATCGACACGCAACTCTTATGTTAGATAATTTCAATTTGAGCATAACAACTGGCAGTTGCTGTTGTGTACAATTAATTAAATTTCATTGTGTATTGTTGACTGTAATCCCAGGTCGAACATACACGGTCGTATACGACGGTAAATCGCCGTATTTGGCCGTATTACATGGCTCCGTATTACGATCGTAAATCTCCGTGCCGTATACGGCGAAATACGGCGCTTTACGGTCGTTTTTGATCGTATTTCACCGTATTACGACACGGAGATTTACGATCGTAATACGGAGCCATGTAATACGGCCAAATACGTCGATTTACGGTCGTATACGGCAGAAAACGGCCGTATACGGCCCGTATTTCACCGTATACGGACGTCGTAAAGCTCGTCCTGGGATGGATTTCTATCGCTTTTCTATTCTCAGTTAAAAACAAACAACAATTTACTTTCTTTGACTCAATGGCTATTTATCCAATAAAACCAAAACATTCTCTGCATTCACAATAATCATAAAAAGAAAAAATAACTATTTAAAAAAAGATTCCTTTCAATTAGCAGATGATGAACTTCTTTCTTTTGTCCAATCTTTGCATATTAGTTTATGTCCTCGTTTCCATGCTTGTTTTTGGCAATTCGGTGAACAATACCAGGCATTACGACATCGACTACATGCTGGAAATGGTTTACGATATGGTATATTACCATTTGTTAGATTTGGATTTGGATTATCAATACTAGGTGACAGTAGTTTACACTCTGTACATGAATATGCATCATCACCTTCGAATGCACATCGTTGACATTCACACCAAAAATTATATGCACGTTTAAGCATAGCACGACGAGCACGACGTCCTAGTGCTAGGTCAACATAATTTATGGTTAATTCATCACCTGGTTTAAGTTGATGTTTACAACGAACCTTATCGCGAAAGAAGAAAGATAATTATAAATTCAAAGTTTAAATAGAAATTTTTGTTCTACCTTAATACCAGCAACTTCTGGCGTAACTTGACAATCCATTATTTCACAAGAATTGTCACATGAATGATTTAGTGAAGATTGAAGAGGGAAAAGACCGCCGAATACTTGATCAGCAGGTTCTCCTTTTAAATACGGTTGTAATGTTACATATAAACCAGTTCTATCATGTTGTCGAACATTTAATAAGAAACGTGTGTATAGAGTTGCTGCATAATTCGGTGATGAAAAACTTTGAGCATTACACGCTATTTGATAAAAACGATATGAGAACTCAAGCTCATTGAATTCATATTGTATTGGCATTGATGGATGATTAAATATATTGTGCATTAATTTGAGCATACGTGGAATTGTACGAACATATGTTGGATCACCTGATGATATAAATTCAGAAAAGATTTCTTTAGCTTGTTCCAAAGGACCATCGTTTGTTTGTTGAAATTGATGTGCATAAGTCAAATCGACACCCTTTGAACTAGTTCCATCTTGACGAAAGAAAGGAAAAAATGCGTTGTTTAATCAAGACAAAGCTTAAATTGTCCTATACAAATATTTGCAACAGGCATTTTCTGTTCATCCCATGAAATAATGAACAGCTGTGATGATAATATTAAACTTGCCGATGAATCTTACGGATGAGATAAGTACGTTTGGAAATAATTTGAAAGCTTTCGAAACTATATTTGAAATTAGTAAATATTTTAGAGTTTCGGATGAGACAAAAAAGAGCTGAGTGTTTGTTTTCTATCATTTTTAGATCGAGCTCTTCTACAAAATCAAGATACCAATTCGATAGAATGAACGAATAAATTCAGATCGCGAGTTTTTGAAAAATCTATTCACGATCAATCACGTAGTTTCAACTGATCAATGACTCAAATGTTACTTTAACAAAGCATGGATAACATGACGTGTGTAATTCGATAGATCTGCGACGCTTCCAACTTAAAAATGGCATGGTGACCGTGACCTAGTGAAGTTAGCCGTCAGCACTCGAACCCTTAATCAACAAAAGTCGGAACATTATTCTTGGAAGAGAAAATGACAATTCTCAAAATAATTGTTGTCTCGATTGGTTATGATAAATAAGAAATAGCTTACTTACTTTGAACAGAATTAACAACATGAAGAACAATCATTGCTATCAGTTTAGCTAAAATCATTGGTGAAAAAATTGAATTCCACGTTCCTCGTACGATTATTTGTCTACTAGCACAAAACTGAAAAAGTTCCATAGTTTCAGGATTTGTTGATGGGCATAAAATCTTATGATAACTATCCCATGCTTGTTGACGACATGTTTCTGAACAATATAATTCAAATGGACAAAATGAACATGGTACAAGTGTAATAGGTGGCCAATATTCTTCTATTTGTCGTTGTAATTTCTCTGGCATACGTGACCATGTGGTTTCAAAATAAACAGCTGGAGTTAGTAAAGATGTTGTACATGTTGCGCATGCTGGTGATATTGATAGAGTATCCACTGTTTGTGCATGAACAAGAGGAATGTCGGTAA
>CAJNYU010004583.1:0-34983 GCA_905331475.1 Rotaria socialis | reverse complement strand
GCGATAAATTCATCACAATTTAGAGAAGAATGGGACATGATTCTTGAGTACTTATCAGTTTGCGTCCGTTCGTAGATGCACTAATCTAGAATTCTAGGAGTTAAGTTTGAATAAATTCTTCGTGCTGCAATAAAAGTTGACATATCAAGAATAAAAATTATTTTGTTCAATCGAACAGTGAAGTAAAAGCTCTAAGAGCGCAAGAGCATGCCAGAGATAGGTTTTTTGAAATATCCATCGCGATGCGGCACGGCAGCGGTCGGTTTTCAACCGTGATGGATATCTCTGGAGTATGTTCGTTTCGTTGATTAGACAAGACAAAATATGACACTTATTCTGGAAAAACTTCTGTTAAATGTAGTATTTGATGCATTGTGCTAGTTGATTTACTTATAGCGTCACCTTTCTGATGAGTTCTAATTTGGCAGTCTTTAACAATTTAAATGATTATTCTATCCGTCATAATATCTGGTTGTCTAAATCTAGGGTCAACATGAATGCCTAACGGTTCATCTTGGAAACCATGAACTAGAGTTCTGCGGGAACGACTTTTCCCCGTATTTTCCCGTGAAGACTTTTGCACGGGAACATGGGAAACGGGAACAGCGTTATAAATTGTCATCCCTGAAAGCTTTTCTATCAGATCTATATGAATTGAAATATATACATATCTACATCGTGGACATATTATATAATCAAGACCTTCATTTTCATAATAAACTTTTGAATAGTCTGTCCAAACTTCACTTTTAGCATTTGCTGGTTTTGGAAACGAAATTGATGGATCATCTGATGTTACTAATGCTTGAATTTCAAGTTTAGATAACGTTGATTTAGGTGGTTGTGTTCTTGACATGTATAAAATTTGATGCATATAAAGCTCAACGAAAGAAAGTGAATTGGTTGGAAGTGGAAATTCTAGTTATGTAAATTATCAGACGAATATCCAATCGTAAATTTATTCTAAATTTATCCCATGGCACATTGTGAAACACCTGATGTCGCGATCACCCAGCATGGGGTACAAAAACAGGCCTTTTAATCAAACACAATGAAATGGCCATATAAGTTATAAATGGGTTACGGGAACGGGGACCGGGAACAATAAAAGTTGTTCTCGCAGGACTCTACCATGAACCCATTCAAACACTCTAGTACATGATGAAGTATTGTCACTGTAAATGATCATCAAACATTCATAAATGTTGGATGATGATTGATTCTCTCATGTTGCTTACATGTTGACTTGAGAAAATGATAAAATCTTGATTTTTCTTTTAAAAAATGGAACATGAAAAGCTATACAAAAAATGCATAAGGAAATCATTATGGACAAACTATATAGTACTGCGATTTCCCAGCACAATAACAGTGCTTGCAAGTTGTTTTTGTTTTTTTTATATATCTTGAGGGTGCGGGTGTGGGTGTAGATGTTTCCTTCACGCACACCCACACCCATCTTGTAGAGAAAAAATTTCTCTATCGAACTGGTAACGCCAATATTTTGGTTCATCGCAACTTCTTGAGAAAAGTTTTCAAACAATGTTTTTTCTGGTGAATTGAATGAATCATATAAATTTCTTCAATTTTTCCTATGAATTCAGATGCAGTTTTTCACGAGGAATCTGCATATGTGGTTGGTTTTAAAATTCGAGTGAAGAAAGAGGGACTTTTATCGTTTTTGTGAAAAGTGCCTTTTTTGTATTTGACCTATATCTTCGCGAAAAAATAGTTTATTTTGGAAAAGTTTATTATCGAAATGACCAGCGAAAAATTCTCTACAAACTCTGAAAGTTTCAAGAAATTTGAACGTGGTTGCCAGATGAACCTGGCGACTTCTGGTGGAATGACCCTACAGTCGTTACAAGTTCTTAATATTTCTCTCTTCAATGTATTATGAATATGATTGAAACATAAAATTCACCTATATGATAAAAGACATGGTCTATACTTGTATTTTAAATTCTGTACGAGTTCAATATGAGAACTACTATGAATTTGTATCATATTAATTTATATTTGTTTTGTTGAAACAGGTATCGTTTTGCAGCTGATGTTCGATACGGCATATTCTCTTTTTTGAATTGTCTGAATAATATTATGTAGAGAACATTCTTAATCCTGAATAGAAATCAAATGAAGTCTGAGATTACTAGTAGAACACATATATTTTTGTTTTTGAATCAGTTAATTTTTTTTCTAAAGTTCTTAAATAAAAATGTCACTGTTCTGTTGAAATTGAGGAAAGTTTTTCATTTGTATTTATCTTATTCATCTTGAATTCTAATGTTTTCTTAATTGAATGATTCCATTCGTCCAAATTGAATTGATATTCACATTCTGTAAATGCGTAACCATTGATTTCCATGGGATTTTTACCAAATAATTTTAATCCAGCGGTTTTCTCACACCATCCTCTCATTTCTTCATTTTTTTCATCAGTATACATAACGATTTTATTGATGCCAAGCTTTTCAAATGCAAAAACAATCGTAGTATAAAGAGCTTCTGTTGCATATCCCATTCGAGTTGTATCTCTATGTGTTATGATTCCCAAGTAGCCAGTATTACCATCAATTTTAACAAAACCAGTTGTCCCAATACACCGATCATTTTTCTCATTGGATGCTGTTGCTAATAAAACGATATTCAAGACACAGCTTTTTCCATTTGTCCGTGCTTCAGTCTGTACTTTAACTCGATCAAGAAAATCTTGTTCAGTCCATTGTTTATTGTTGTTTCGTTCTCTTTCATCTCCCCATCCATTGGGTGGTTGCAGAAAAGAAAGGTGCCTTCTTGAGAATGAATCTGAAAACACTAATGCAAGATTGGCAGTATCATCTTCATGATGAGTTCGTAGAATAAGTCTGCCAAGATATGATGGAATTGTGACAGAATTCGTTTTAACTATTTCATCGAAACAACTAACACTTACAGAATTTGATGGAAACATTTTACGTGAATTGAAAACTTTGGTGAAATAGTATTTATTTTACTCAAGAATACAGTAGTAATGTTAAAATAGAATTGTAAAGACTACCTTCACAAAATAACGAGTACTTGTGCAAGTAATGTTGACAGAGAAAACGATATTGAGTCATTCAAACTCGAAAGATAACAGATTGTATTTTAGCCTTGGTTTCCAGAGAAAAACAAAACGCTGCTTAATCAATGAAAAATACCTTTGATAGTGATGAGAGTTGAGAATAGAGTCGATGTTTTCTTATGCATGTTATTTCAATTAAACAATGATATTAATAGAACATGGATTCGTTTTTTTCTCAGAAAATAACCATCGATGTGTCTTATTCTTCAACGATTTTAACCACTTGCCATCTATTTGAGATTGTGCTAAACTATTAAATAAATTTAACATGCTGCTATTTTTGATAGAACGATGTCTTACAATTTCGTTGGTTCTGAGATCAATTAGTCCTTTGTGAAAAACGTGATATCCAATTTTTGAATCATAAAGAACGATTTGATCAAAGTCAGTCGAATTAAATCTTACTGTAAATATTCAAAAACATCTGTTTTCTTTTTTGTTCTCCTTGCAATGTCGATATATTTATTCGTTCTTTCAGTTTCTGATGGAGCATCAAGACTCACCATTGGATTAAGTGTAACTCTATCACCACATTCTATTCAAAATAACCTCACACAATACAATATTAATGTTATTACTTTTCATACATAAACTAAGTGTTTAAAGTATGATATTCTTACAAGTTTCAAACCAAACGATTTAACTTCAGCTAATAATACGAATAATAATTACTATCAACGCAATCTAACATTCTAATTCTAGTCAACTATGAACTAGAGTACCATAACGAAGGCCATACGTTTTTTTTTTGTGAACCATCTGATTATTATTTTGCACAGGTGTATACAGGATTTTTCAGTGGGAGATCAAATTATTTCAATGTGATTTCAAGCTTAGAACTAATAGGAAAATATTTTGAAGTTTCAACACGTAAATATAGTAGATAGTTATTACTTCAAGGAGGCGACAGGCAATTCTAGTCTTCTCTAACTATACTTTTTGCCGGCATCACTTACAACGAGAAGTGTTTAAATTCATCGTTTTACATGAATAATACGTGAGCATTGTGTTCTACGAATGGTGCTATCATCGCAATTCAAATATAATGGATCTAATTAATTTTTCAAATACTGAAAATCAACAAACAAAATATATTGAATAAAGATGAAAGTTTCATTTGAGAACCAAGATATCACTCTAGCATTGATGGTGCGAAAAGCAAAACTAGAATAGCAGAATGATCAATTGCAAGATTAGATGGTTGTTTTGAATTTCTGTAACCTCGTTCTCGTTTTCTGTTGTTAAAGATCCAAAAAGGTTTAGAAAGTATTGAAGATACAAGTAGTAATGGTAATTATAAGATTTTTCATTCGTTCATGTGTCATGGTACTTACACCTTCATTACGTTGCATATCTCCTATATGTTTAGCAAGAAGTTTTGACAATTCAAAGAAGTCATCATAGGATTAGTTTCATCTTTTAATAGTTTTTGTTTTTATTTTTTAATTAATAATACCTTTAATCCAAGTTAAATAAGCTGAGACTTTGACATAAATATTTGGTGGAAAATTTTCATTTGTTTTACAATCATCGACAAAACTAGCTACACCTTGCACAACCCATTGATCATTATAATTTTGTAACAGAGGACCACCACTATCACCTTGACATGCTGAATCGCCAGAAACCGTTTGCGCAACACAGATTTGATTTTCTTCATCGAATAGATTCCAAAATCGCTCACACTCACCAATAACTTTAACTTGAGCTTGTTTTAATTCATCATATGGATTTCCACCCATTTGTTCAGCTCCCCATCCGATTAGAACCACATCAGAATTAGACGGAGGATCAGGACCCGGTAAGCATGCCGGTTGAACATATTGATTAAATTTTACGGGTGTACTCAATCGAAGAATAGCCAAATCATTTGCTAATGTTTCACTATTCCAATCAGGATGTGAAAATATGCGAGCAACTTTTTTTTCTTGCCTTGTATTTTTTTCGCTAAGTAGTCTATTATGAATACCAGCTGTAATTAGAATATGTTCAGGAAATTTTCCTCTGATACAATGCGCTGCTGTCAGTACATGGTATGAATCAAGTAAAGTACCACCACAAGTCTCTACGCATATTCTATTTGTTTCACATGGTTTTCCTTCTTCATACAAAACTTGCTAATATTTGAAAGGCAATAGATAGATATACACGAAGACTTTTTTCTTAAATTCTAACTTACCCATGGCCATGAATGCGGTACAGCACGTGACCCACCAAAAATACGTGCAATTCGCAATAATGGTTTTATTTCTGCTCGGCCACATGTAGGATTATTGATTGGTGGTGGTCTTGTTGTCGTGGTTGTTATAAACTCAGCATTAGGACAGCAAAATCGCACTTGAAAATCAATACCAGGAGTACTCGAGATGCATGCAATAATCATGCCATTCATTGTTTTCCAAGATACTGCATAACTAACATCAACTTGAAGTACACTTACTGTTTTTGCTTGAATACCTCTAGGCTTCGGACATACATCATGACCATTTTTTGCTTGAATTACAGCGAGAAATTCTTGATCAATATCTTTGTTATCCTTTGGTTTAAATGAGTTAAACCATTTTGTCCATGAAAAATCACCTACACAAGCTGATGCAGTTAAATTGTTCGGATAGAAAAAAGATATCGAGGGAATAGCTTGTATTAATGAACTACACAAGCATGTAGATATAATCAGTAAAAGTATCATCATAAAAGAAAATGAATGTCGATATCTGATTTTGTACAAAAACAAAAATGATGATAATTGCAATGTAAAATGAAACCACGATGCCGCCAATCGAGCTAGATTAGTGTTTTATATTTGTATTGAATATTGGCAAAAACAGATTTTATGCGTCATACTACAAATATGTTTTTAAATCATTCTGATAAAAAAATTAAATCATTCAAAAAGAAAAACATCGTTTTGCTTATGATGTGAAGAAAATCAATCCGTAGTTTATTCTGCCAAGGGATTTTCATATCCAAGAAACATATTTCCTTCAAGAATGATGACTTAGTTCATCTCCTTCAGCATCTTGATTTTCAATTGGCTGTTAACATAATTGAAATACTAGCAAGACGTGGCATCAGATATTTCTTTGTTTTATACATCAAAATGATGCTTCACCTTACATTTCAAGAATGTTTTTTGAAACGAGTAACTGTTAAATCAAGGTAACTAATTTTTCTTGTTAATATACGTATTCGTTCCACAGCTGTTACATGAATAACATACTGTTTATCCAGACGAACTTACACAATTTGAGCTATCAATACTTCATTTTTGGATGAAGCGCCTTGTGTTGGTATTGAGCTTGGTGCATGATTATTTCTAAAAAGTTGTTCAGCAACCATCAATCGTTTAACTTCATCAATTGAAATTTCTAATTGATCTGTAATACCTGCCGCTATTATCATTTGAAATATTATTAATCATTTTCGCATATGGTCTTTTAATATTTGATTATTAGGAAATGATTCAACTTCGCATTTTTCAGACATCGATTGACTTTTCTGTAGATATCTTCCCTTTTCTTGATGAGCTAATAACGGTAGAAAATGATTTAAATAATGAAATAGCAGTTCGTCCTAGGCCAAGACCAAGTACGTTAAAATCAGTCCGAATATCTACAAATACGCGAGAACATTCTAATTGGACCTTACGAGCAGCTTAATGAATTCCTTCAGAATGTTGACGGTGGACTTCTTCATCACGTTTCATATCAGCATGGATAACATGTGGGACATTGAATTCAATAGTTTTATCAATCAATTCTTTTTCATATAAACCTCGTGTTACTTCTGTTGTTTCTAATACTTCAACAAGAAGATTCATAACAGCAATAAATAAATTTTCTGCACATGCGATACTTTTACACATGTTTGACCAATACGTTCTACATTAAATGTATACATATTATATGGCATATAAAATCAAAGAGTATGTTCGTACAAAATAAATGTTTTAGCGACTTGACGTCAAATGAAGAACAACATTCGATATTATTTTAAAATCAAATCTTTGTATGATATTCTTCGCTGATATTGAAATACTAAAGACTAACCATTCTATGGGTTGTATATTTTCTTTGGCATTGATTTTCTATGAATAGAACTCAAAGAAAAATTGTATAGTACACATAATGGAAAAAAGCAAACTTTCTAAAAAAACAGAAAAGTTAACGAATTAAAATGTTGATCGTTGAATGATAGCAGGATCAAATGTGTATAGTTTTGGGAAGACTTTTAGATTTATTTTTTAAATTATCCGAAGATTTAATGAACTTTATAAATCGATGCAGAGAACATCTTGTGCGTTCAATTTTGATTAAAATAGAACCTTTGAGCCATGGCAATTGCTGGAGATGAAATACATCGATGGCTGGTAATTACTCTATTATTACTCTTTCGTCTTGCTTATTATTTTGAATTCGAATATCCAAAAGAAAAAATTAAGAATGAAAGAAAGCATTCATAGAAGAAAAACAAACGATATTTGTTGGCTCGTAACACTCCTCTTTTGTTTGCTGTAATCATTTGATGATGTTTTTCAATCTTTGATTGGTAGATAGGTCGAATAGACAATAGCTGACACAACTAAATAAAACGAAAACATGTTCGAATGATGAACAATAACAGAAAAAGTAGGACAAAATTGTAGATATATCATCGACGATCGTGATGCAAATGAAACACAATCAATTCAAAGTTAAAGACTAAATGAAATTTCTATCATAGATTTCATCCAATATTGACATATACGCAATGCATAGTTTATCTCACATTACACGTAAATAATTTTAAAGAAAAAAAAGTAGGTCAACTTATACAAAATTTCGTAAAAAGACTTCTAAACAAAGCAGTACACTTCTAGTATAGAAGAAGAAATATATCTAATGAAAATTTCATAATTCTAGTGGGAAAAAAAGCATCCATGTCTGAATGTATAAATATAAGTTTTCCGTACGTGAATAGATATTATTTATACAAAAATTTAACCATGAAATAATTACAACATTAGTATGTACAAAAGGAATAATTTTCAGCTACGTATTAAAATTAATCAAAATTTTTGATAAGACATAAAATAATGTTAAATAAAAATATGTGCAATTCGATATAATAATTAATACTCTATCATACTGTTTTCATATCAACAATCGTCGAAAAAGATAAAAAAAACACATCGCTACGACTGTATTTGCTCGTCTCCTGTATAATGCACACCTTCTGGCTAAAACAGTTACTATTCAGTAGCGTGTAGACTATCGCGGTGAATGATACTATGATGGCTGTATACATAAAAAAAATATCTAGACGGCTTGCTGCTTAAATTTGATAAACAAAAGAAAATGACAGTATCATTTCTCTCATTTTTATCTTGCAAATTATCTATGACCTATATTACATATGATGCTAAAAATAACGTATACTTTATGAATTGAAATTTTCGATTTTATTCCTTGTGAAATTTCCTACGACATACCATTATGCCAATTTACATGTGAACTAATATGTAAAACAAAATTTATTTAAATAAACATATTTTCTCTTACAATAATAGTTATAAACATAGACAATCTCGATAGAACTCTTTTGGTAATAGTAAAGAAAAAAAATATACAAAGTGGTGGACATAATTTTAAGATATTTTTGTCTCTTGTATAACTCAACACTCGTTATAGTTGTCAGTTTAATTCTTTCAGTACCAGACAGAGCTCATTACGGGCTATACACTTTGAAAAAAAATAAAAAATTGAACATGATTTGAACGAGTTATGAAGAAAACCAAAATGTCTCAGCGGCCATAATTTTTAGACATTTTCAGTAATTCGCATTTTTTGACCTAACTATTTTCTTTAAAAATTGGGAATCATACATCAATCGATGCAGAATTTTTCATTCTACATTTGAACAAAGTATAATTCATTCATTAACAAAGCAGAGTACCGAAACTCAATTTCTATTGGCCACAGCTAATTGTGCTATTTTAAAATGAGTGGGATAATAAGTCTGTAAACAAACTAATGCATAAGAGAGAGAGCCTGAAAAACTGAACAAAACTATCTAGTTTTTGTGAAAAACAGATACGTTTAAGTGTGGATGTGGATGTGAATATGTGTCTTTTTCCTGTACAATCCACATCCACATCCACACTCGAATTACTGAAAATATCTTAAAATTATGTCCACCACTTCATATATATATAGAAAAAACGTGGGAAAACAAAATGCATACAATTCTTATAGTACCAACGGCAGGAATCGTAGATGTTCAACTGTAGATTCATACGTAGGTGGTATATCGGTTTGTTTCATAGGTGCTAGATAATTTATTGGTAATTCGATGTAACTATTTTCTTCCAGTTGATTCAACTCTGATGACGATTTCGTTCCGATAATAATTGGAATGCTTAGAATGATGTCATCAAGTATTCCACGTATTTTAGCTACTAATTTGAGTTCATAATGGATTTTAGTTGATATCGATAGAGTAGAACATGGTGCCATAGAATGATGTGTAGGTAAGAGATGGCCATGAGGCACACGTAAACAAAAGGTTTGATGAAATTCTGTTTCATTAAGATCTTGTCGAATCGGTAAATCCATTTGAAAAATAATTTCACAATGGGCATTTTTAGCTATTTCTCGATGTTGAATTAATGTTGCTTCAATTCTTTTGACTGCTAATCGTTTAGGATTTTCAAGGTTAACATCAAGAGAAATTGATTGACCTGGTAAAACAGCTCGCTGTTGTAGATTAGCCGTCAATTGAAAATGTTTTTGATTGCGCCGAGACACAGAAATTGATTTTTTCTCTTCATTGATATTAAAAATATTTACGTGCGGAAAAATTGTCAATGGAAAAATATGTTGTTTGCTTAATCTGTTCCGTGTTTCATCAAGAACAAGGTGTATATAGTATTTTACATAAGGATATGAACCTGTTAATGGGCCTGATGATGATGGTGGTAAATATTGAGGTAGAATGAATTCAAATGGCCAAGAAAGTTGACCTTGATGAAGAATGACTTTGGTCTACAAAAACAGTGAAACATTATATAGATGAATTCATGAATTAATTTCAATTTCAATGCCTACTTCATTACCTTTTGAGTGTTTTAAAGGAAGATGAATATCAATAAACTGTAATCGATGGTAAACTGTGCAATTTTCTGCTAGCACAGTACCCATGCAATCAGGAATTGCACATGTTTCTTGTGTTACATAGCCGAATTCGCCAATAAATCCAACAGCAGCTTTATTTAATGCGATTTTCTTGTGATTATTATGAAATGAAATAACACCAGATACTTGTTCACCAGCATAATAGAACCCATTCGAATGATTAAACGTAATACTAGCTTCAGTACTCTTGCCAATGTCCATTTTGTATTTGTATATTCGGATGTTACAGATGTGCTACTAATAATAGAGAAAAATAAATACGTAGTAATTGTTATATGTTGTGATAGGAGTAAAAAGCTATGCAGCTAATCATAGAGACGAAAACAATTTTTTATTTTCTCTACCTTCGCAATGGCTCACATCATACAGGAGTAAAAAAAACCTAGCTGTTAGATATATAGATAATTTACTCACCTTCGCATTTTTAACTGTCAATTCAATAAAACAATGAAAGCATAGTTAGCGTCTAGCTAAGAATGATTGCCACAATCTGATATTACTATGAGACGGGCCGAATCAAAAGCATGATCGATGAGAGATAAATAACGATTGAAAGTAAAGACAACACTACTGAAGTTTGGCCTATGATTTGAAAAATAATACCAGTCAACCTTATTTACTATTGGCATATATTGTCAATAAAAAAAATGCTTTACAGCCATCCTTGGTTATGTTTTCACGGATGTATTAATATGATATTCGAGCTGCATGTAGACTACTCGTTTAGCTACATTACTGCAACTTCGTTGCATTAAAATACAATCAGAATTATGATTATTGTATATGGATAAATAAAACAATATTTTCTCGAGGAGCCAGTAGGAATTTCAAAACATTCGGATAAGAGTCAAAAATGTTCTTTCTTTTCCGAATAGGGGTTCAATGTTTGTGTAGAACTTCTTTTTCAAGAATCATAAATTGAAATCTAACGGCACAAAAAATATGTTTAGACTGAAAATCATGAGGATTATTTTTGATGGATTACATGTCTTCTTGGTATAGAATTAAGGTTTGATTGTTTACTAAAAATTATATGAAAATCGACAATGTCATGCTAAACATAAAAATATAATTGAAGTTGCTTCTTAAATCGGCTTTATTGGTACTGTTTATCTTATCACAATATTTATCCATAGAGAGCATCTTAGAAAGCAAAACCATCATGAGTATGAGATTGTGTAGAGTGAGTTTTACACGTTCAAGTAATATGTTTGAAAAAAAAACATTCGTTTCTGATTTTAAGTTTATTTTTACGTGTTGAGAATCTGTTCAAACTCAATCTAAACACGCCGAAAAGACCGATTTACAAACCGTAAAGTAGAAACGCTACGGAACTGTTTAATTCATTTTCGAAAAGATTACGAAATTTTGATTCTAAACAAATATTTACATGTTTCTACAGTGTGTTGGCGACAGTAAAAAAAAATGAATGCATATTTTATACAATTTCTTGTCAACCTTTCCTTATCATATTTTGAATTACGAAACAAAATATTACACTTGTCATATTTTACATAAAAAAAAGTTCTCATTACCATAGAATCATTCAGTCAATATTGATCGTCTTGTAGCGAGTAGTCCATGGTGAATGATGATTGGAGTATTTGCCTAGATAGCTTACTCTAATTTCCATTGATTTTTTGATTGAAGATTTTTTCATTGTATCCAACAAAAGAAGGAACCTTACTGAACGATTGAATTTTGTAGAGCTTTCAAAGTTTTACAATGAAAAATTGTTGTACGAAATAAGCGCCATTTACATAACTCTTCGTTATGAAACTCGTACCAAATAGAAAAGAGATCAAGCTTTTGAAACTGTGTGAGATGTAGAATAAAATTCGTCGACATTTCTCCATGTTGTTCATCATGAAAACGCATAAAAACAGGACATCAGCGTTTCATGTATACATAGGATATCCACACTATAACTTAATAACCATATTTGGCTTCTTCTATCTCTATAACACTCACTAGTCTATGGATTCGCAGAGAATACAACTCTGTATCTTGTGAATAAAAGTTTTGTCCAAAACTCTAAAAAACAGAAAAGACATACTTGCAAGATCATTTATTCTGCTCCGTCAGCTGATAGCTGTGTATTTGAAGCAATCAAAATTAGAGTAAGATATTGAGAAAATACTATAACAATCATTCTTGATGGGCCACTCGTGACTGGTTCAATTAGTGATGCATCAATATGGCTTGTGCTCGTTATCATAGACGTCAACTTATTACACATGGGTGGTCAACTTTATTAGATTTGCATTTGCTACATAATTAGATCCGAAGTAGCATATACATTTAACTTAACTCACGTTTGATAGATCCACGACGACAAGTGATGATTTATTTTCAAAATAGATTATTCTATTTTTACTTAATTAACATAGCACAAGCATTTCTTCTAATGATAAATCAAGCAGTTTGACACAAACTAATTTATCATAGCAATTTACTGTTCATACAACTCAAGTGTTTTTGAAATAAACATCTGAAACACTCATGATATTCTATGACGTCTTGCGAGTAGCTTTCAGCATCAGAAGTGTTTTTGTTTCCAACTGAGCAGCTGAAACTGAATCATAGAAATTTTTAAAATAATAAGTACATTTTCTTCCATAAAATATCATGAGAAATCCAACCTTGACTGATTTCTTTCATAGTTGAGAAAGTTTGTCCGTGTCCAACTCTTTCACATTAGTTCATTAAAGAATATTATAGTGACTGCGACATAATATTTACATTCAAGCCTAGACATATATCTTTGTGTTACAAAACAATATTTAACTATCAATGATAAGAGAAACTGAGATCAGTGTTGATTGAATCTACATGTTTACAAATAAAACATCATCTACAGCTTGTTCGCCAATATAAGAAAATGAAATTGAACGTTTGAAGTTTAAAATAAAGTCTACTACTTTCACATGAATTTCATTTTTTTTAACTTTTTGTTAGTATTAATTTACTTGTACTTACGATTCACCTGTGTGACTTAAATCGCTATTGAATAAGTTCATATAAGTTTAACCGAAATTTTATTGTAGTTATATCTAAATGTAAGCTAATGAAAAACACGCGAGAGAAAGAAATAGTGCATCGGCATTTCTGTTTTTACATATCTGACGTATCGAGTAAGGGGAAGAAAAAAAATGAAGTAAGATTTATAAAACAAAGAGAAAATGTCAATGTTGTAAAAAACAAATCGTCAAACGCTACAAAAAAAAAGGTATGTGTAATCAATGTAGATCGACAAATATGATTAATCGATTCTGTATACGAACGATTGAAACTAATTTATCAATCGTACGATATTACGTAACATGACTTTCTATCATCCATTATTTTATCATTATTAGACTAAAACTATTTGCGCTATACGTCCATTATATTAAAGGTTTGCTTAGGGCAAATTTTTAATTCACTATGTTCGAGCACGACTTCACTTGAGTGTTTTTATAGATACAATTAGAAAATAGAAGACATTTTAATGGTTGTAATCGATAGTAAAGTTACTAGCTATAGTGTTAGTTAACCATCATGGGATATCGTTGTGATAATGTGTGTTCTAGTAATCCAATTGATAAATATCATCACAATCAATAACAAAATCTCGCATCACAAGTTTATCTTTGCTTTAATAAGTGACTTTGCAGATAAATATTTTTTTATCATCTCTACACTCTGCAAATAAAACAACTTGATAACCTTGAATCGTATTATTTAAACGTTAAAAACCTTCTGCAGCAATCATCGATACGACGAATACTTTACAGTAGATACATTTTATGTTTATTACACTGTTTCAATATAATTTTATTTCGTGTACAAAGTCTTGTCGCCAAATCGAATACAATAATAATTAAAATTACGATAAAAAAATATTATTTTTCTTTCTATTGTTTGAAATTTGAAACCACCGACTCATAGGCTGGTGGTGGTTCGTCAAAATCATATACTGGAGCACTTGGTGGAGGCATTTCAACATAACTATTTATTAGTTCGTGTTGATTTGATATTGGTTCTGTACCAATTATAACTGGTACTCGTAGAGTAAAATCAGTAAACAATCCACGTGCTTTTACGTCTAATTTAAGCTCATAATTAAAATCCACATTGATTGACGGAGCACAACATTGTGACATATATGTATAAGTTGGTGCTAAATGAACAGATGGTATTTGTAAATCATAAATTCGATCAAATTGTGTTCCACTAAATTCATGAAGATCAAGCAAATCGTTTCGAAAAATAATTTCACTATGATGAGTTTGTGCAATTTGTCGATGTTGAATTAATGTTGCTGTAATCTTTTTAATTTCACATCGTTTTGGATTTTGAAGATTAATTTGAAACGAAAGTTTACTACCAGGTACAAAACCAGCTTGAAGAAGATGTCCATCCACTTGAAGTTTTTTCCTATTGGCCTGCGCGAAAGGAACAGATTGTTGCGCAGATGGTATTTGATTGAGACTAACACGTGGAAATATTGTCAATGGATAAATTTGCTTTCTGTTTAATTTATACCATGGCTTATTGAGAACGATGCGCATGAAATATTTTACATAAGGATATTCAATTGTCATAGGAATCGATGATGGAGGTAAACATTGTGGAAGAGTAAATTGAAATGGCCAGGAATATTGACCACGATAAAGTATAACTTCATGCTAGAAACACAACGACAGTTATGAAACGTATGGCTTCAATTTTACCTGTCCGTATTGAGGTTGAACAACAGGAAAACAAACAGTCATAAATGCTATACGATGGTATTCTGTAAAAGGTTCGGCGCGATTTCTACCATTACTGTCGTGCTGCTGCTTTGTTTCTCTTGTTGTAAAACCAAGTTCACCAATAAATTCAAGAAAAATTCCATCTAATGTCAATTTCTCATGTGTGCTTTGAAATGAAATATTGCCTGTTATTTGTTCACCAGCTGAATAAAAAGAATTTGGGTGGTTAAAGTTCACTTGAATTTCGGCACTTTCATTGGCACCCATTTTCTTTGAAAATATTGATAGGTAATACAAAATGGAAAATCAGGCAGCAATTTTTTGTTATTATTTTTGAGAGGAACACGAGATGGTTAAGTAAGAAAAATTGAACCAATTGTCGACGTCATTCAATGCTCAGTAGACGTATGAGAAATAAGACTCGTGACTCTTCGTATACCTATTCTTTTTCCTACTGTTCTTTTTTCTCTTGCTTGATTTTCATCGGAAAGAAGAGGAGGCAAATATGACGATAACAATCATGGCTACAGTTAAAGGAAGGAAAGAAAAACATTAAAGTATAAAGTATGATTTCCTTTAAAAAAAGAAAGAAGTACTTTTACTATTCATCAATACAATGATCAGAATATTGAAATGTAAAAGGTTCCTTTTCTCTCTCTCTCTCTCGTCATCATCATTTGACGAAACAAAATAAAAAAATGAATACTTGCATGACAAGAAAGGACGTCGACATACGAAGCCTTATATCGGCTCACAATGGCTTTTATTGCCGGCTAAATAATATTTCGAAATATAATCATAAGTGCATGTCAACATTTTCAAGTTAGACTTGGCAGTTGTTGATTGAATCTATCAATCTTACCATGATTCATTAAAACGGTGAAAACTGCACTGTTGCAGATTCCAAAAATTGGAGATGATTCATAGATGCAAATGTACTATTTTGGTTGTTGAAATAGAATGTTACAAATTAAAATAATAGGCTTATTCATCTTGTTAGATATATATTTTGTAACGTTGTGCATTGATGTCTACTCTAATAGAGCATAACCGTTAGATTTTTTTGAAGAAACAGGAAATTATTTAGTTTACTATATAGACGTCATTGTGTGGATGTTCAATTGTAGTGAACATCAATATACTATTTGAGATCAGTATATGCATAAAAAAAATCAGATCTGCTCTTAGCTTTGCTACTGTGTTTCTATCGTTGATTACTTTTGGGGTATGATTTAAAATGAATGCTATAAAGAAATATTTGAATTTATTCAGAATAGCACTCATAACGAATTAATTTGAGTTCCTATGGATACCAGTGGATTGTAAAAAGGTATTCTCTTCGACTGTAAGAACTATTCCTTTCATCAGTAAAAATGTGTAAACCCCCCTACAGAATAGAAGTCCATGGGTGGTGTCTCCGTTCCGCAAGCTATAATTTTGTAACAAAGCATGCCCCGATGCCAGTTTTTGCGTTATTTGATAGAGAAATGTTCATCCTTTCATTTTTCATCGGTTTTAGTTCTTTTTTCATGAAGTAAACCTTGATTTTCAACGGAGAAATCTAACCCAACGGGTGGGCTTCTATTCTGTGTAGGAGTTTATGAGTATCTGACTCATTGTAATTATAAGAACATTAAAAAGAAGATAGATTCATTCCACTATAACTTGTATATATCATGACAAATACAAATTATCAAAGAGATTTTCGTATATCTTTAAATAAGTTAAAATATCAAAATACTTTTAATGAATAAAAAGAGTCCCAAAATCATAGCCGAACAGGTCGTCAATGATTAATTTTCTGTGATTTTTATTACTTATTTCGATTCTTGATATCAGCTGTTTCATACTAAGTTAGTATGCAAAAACAAGCGAATCTCAATGTCTTCTCTCGTACTGAAACTTGAAACCGACAAACTACATTGTTTAACCATTGGTCGGAGAAAAACACTATATATTTATATATTCATATTTTTTGCCATAGAAATCAAAAAAAATGATAACGATAAGTTTTCAAGCATTGCCAGAACCATAATTTTCTGTATCGATACATTAATTAAGTGGCTTCAGCAAAGATTTATATTTGAATAACAAAAAAAATGGAAAAAACGAAAAAGAAGAAAATAAGACAAAGAAAAAAAAATACAAGAACAAATAGAATAATAGATTTTCTTCTCCGAAAAAAAAGAAAGTAATCAAGCAACCGTTGTATATGTGTCATATGTAGGGAACGGGGTTTAGTCATGATTCGTTGAAATGAATGTTAATTATGTTTTGTAATGGTTATCATCATAATTATGCTAGAAATAGAAATAGAAGATGATCATTAGTCGAATGAATCCTAAAGGTTCAATATAAATATATCTTCTCCCAAAGCTTGAAGTAATGAGAAACAGAGCTTGGTTATTAAAAGTGAAAAATTTCATTCCAATGTGCATTTATTCATACTTCATTTTTGAAGAATTTTTCAGAATTTTCGCTTTACGAATTGGTTAATGAGTAGTCTAGAATGATTATTTAAAAACAAAACAAAACAAAACAATGTAATTTTCATTTTAAAACTAACAAAATAGAAATCTATATTTAAAAACTCAAGAAAACAAAGAAGTAAAACTAAGAAATTCTTTCATTCTTTAAGTATATCATAAAGCTAAGCAGGTTAGCATTTAAGCAAAGCATTCACCTCGGATACTTTCGTTGATTGATTGTCTTCATCTATATTGCTTTCCATATCTTGTACTTGCTGTTGTTGCTGTTGATCATCGTGTTGAGTCTGTTTACAGGTAAAATAACGACGAACATAATATTGAATATGAGTAGCAGGCTGATTCTGATTATTTTTTTGTTAGGCTGTTTAAGCGAATAAGCACACACACACAAGCATATACGCACAGACGAAAGGTGTTAGTAGACTTTGATGAAGAGAAAGAAGGTTCTATTAAGAATCACATACCTGTGTACTCGATGAGATGAGGGGTTTTCGATATGAAGAATGAGGTAATTGTTGTTCAGTTTGATCATCATCTATTGGTGTTTCAGGACGGTGTGAATAATCGTTTTCGTAACCATTACTTCTACTGGTAGCATATGGATGTTGATAATCATCGTCATCATCGTAGCTTTTTGTTTGACTCTGGAAAAAGAATGATCGGAGAAAGTTTGATTAAAAAACAGAAAAATAATACTTTGATTGGGTGCTGTCGAGCATCAACAAATGGTTGATTATGTGGTTGGAGATGACGATGGTCAGGATTTTTCTAAATTCATGAAATAAGAACTAAATGATTATTTGTAATAATATCGAAAAGTCAATTTCCAAGTGTGATGGCTCTTGATTGGTGATGGGTTCAGATTAAATAATGTCCTTCATTAAACTACGAAAACCGGTTCTGCTGAAGTGATCGTTAATAATTTTTCCGGAATAAATGATGAAAAAAAAATCTTCTATTTTCTACATTCATAAATTCCAAGTAAGAAAAAAAGACATCAAAGATATATGCTTATTGTCAAGTATATTAGGCAAGACAATGTGTAACAGTCAAAAACTTCACAATTATAGGGCTCTAATGACGCTTTAAATCTGTGAATTGACTATTGATAACATCAGTATCAGTGAGAAGAAGAAAACATCTTGGCCATCGAAAAGCTCAAGTCTCTCTCGTTCTAACAGGTATTATATAAATAATATTAATTAGAATAAAATCAAATTTTATGAATTCATAATTTGTTATGTGTTCAAAGCGCAATGGTTCTGTTTTAAAATCATTAGTTTCTATGACAAATAAAATGCAAACACTACATACTCGAGCATTTCCATATAAACTTTCTTCTTCAACAGTTTCAGCTTCTCTATAATCAACTGGAAAATCGATTTTTGTGTCCCGTGTTTCATCTACTTCATGAACACGTTCGCGATGATTCAATCGACCTTTATAGATACCACCATCATCTAAATAATGTAAATTTGATAGAACTATGGAATTACACAGGAGATTCTATTTCTTGTATAATAACCTCGATCAAGATCAGTCTCTTTCGTTGGACCACGTCGATGTTGTTGTGGCTGTGGTTGTGGTTTATTATTAAAAAAATCATAATCTTCTCGAGCAGGACGTCGTCTGAAAATTTATATAAAAATATTTGTTGTTTTTCCTGAATAAATTAGCTGTGAAAATAACTTACTGGCTGGGATTCTCGGTACTTCCATAAGAATTAGCTGTATTTGTATTTGTATACGTATTTGCTCCATCGGATTTTGCATATCTTAATGAAAAAAGAAAAAGAAAACCGATCAAGGAATAAACTCATATGTAAAGTAAAATTGAATTGAAGAAGTCAAAGCATCAACACCATAATTCAAGAAAAAGAAGAAGAAGGATTGAGTTAGCATGATGTTTATTGTCTATACAATTTCGCATATTTGCCACACAATCTGTTGTTGATTAAAAAGAATAACAGCATGGGCAGCAATCGGCAAGATGTATTTATTTTTTTGTTTGATTAGAAAAAAATACCTTTGTTGCATAACAGAGGCTGATTGATGAGCTGAATGATGGGCATCAGGGTGGACGGTCTTCGTCTGTAGTGGAGGTAGTCTCGTTCGAGAAGGTACACTACAAAAGTTTATGATAGGTTTGTCTTCTTTCTTTAACTAACAAAAGACATCTTGTTAGAGAACACAGATGCATAACTTTATTTGGGTTTTAAGAAGAACCGTGATGTTTTATATTTATCTTATAGTGATCGATGAAAATGAATATAAGGCTCTTACTGTTCAGCTTTCGGTGTTATTTTAGCATTGGAGATTTCTAATACTTACTCGGGAGTTTGATAGCTTGACCTAATCAAAGAGATCAATATAACACTTGTACAACTAGTTAGCGATAGTTCGCTCTCGCTTTATTTTTATTTTAGATAGCTTTTATAAATCAGTAACGCCTGTAATTCTCGATACTTACGACTTTCTTGATGCTTTTGGTGAAGCATTTGGACTGATCAACTGTAGATCAGGATACTCAATACGTTTGAAACGTTCTTTACCAGCTGCAACATACATTGCATTATATTCAATCTGTCGTGCTGATGTTACTAGTTCTCCATTCATTGCGTATAATCTTAAAATAAATGGTTTGTTTTATAGAAAAAAAAAACGTTCGATTGTAATTTCATTTTCGCATACTTTAACACGGCAGTATTTGACAACGATACTTTTTTTGTGATTTCATCTAGAACCGATTCCCAACTTTGTAATGTTGATTTTACTAGGAGAACTTTTGCTGGCAATGTCAATGGGTCACCGTTTCGATAGACACTTTAGAGAAAAATGAGATGAATATTGAAATGATAAATGTACAAAAAAAAACCAAATTTAATTCAATTTACTAGATGATAAGATTTTCTGATCGAGATAATTTTAATGCTCGTCCTTCAACATCTACACGTCGAACAGGTGGAAGAAGATGAACCTAGAGAGAAAAAATAGTAGATTAATACAATGAAAAATCAAAGATTTATTCGAATAAAAATTACGAAATTTTTCACCCAAAAAAAAATTGATTACGTATGTTTTTATTTTTACATTCTTCTAAATTCAGTATATAATTTATCGTTCTGTCAGCGACGCTTTCCCAAATACTGCTATTGGTAAATTGAAAAGCTCTTAGTGCAAGTTCTATCGGATTAGATTAAATTATGAAACATGATTTTATTACTGTTTTTAATTTTTAAGTTTATCTCTTTTGAAAATTCATTTCTTCATGAACTTTTTACTTCATCCTATAGAAATAGCTAGATGCCATGTTTTATATTTTCTAGCGAGATGTTGTTAACATGCGATCAAACATCGTATATCAATAATATCTGTCATGCTTGTGAAATACATCGAAACGGAAATGTTGCTAAGGGTGTGTCACAGCTTGTGATATTACCATAGCTACAACTGTTGTGATTGATCTTAGTGGTTTCTGATTGTTCATTTCTATATATTAAACACATTTCTTGAAAGTTTTATGGCACGAAAAGCATGAAAAAACTGTGCACTTGTACATGTAAAATATTAAACGGATTCTAATCAATATAAATATTTGAACGTATCAATGAAGGTCAATTTAAATAAATTTAATTCGATATGTATATTCTCATATGAACTTACTTTAGGCGACGATTGTCCTTTACTTGACACACGTTTGCCTTCTGCTATATCAAGATAACTGAAAAGTACATAATAGAATTTCTTTAAATATCAATTTTAGTAAGTAAATATTTACTGAAGTTTCTTAAATTTTTCTCCACCAGCTGCCACATAGGTTCGATGATCTTCAAAATCTGATATATCTTGCAATTGAGTTCCATGTTTTGGAGTATAGATACACCTAACAGCTCCAAAATTAGCACGCAGTGTTCGTGATGCATCATCCAAGAATACGTCTAGCATTGGATATTTTTTTTGGTTAATAACGAAATTTCTGCCAGTAAAAAATGAATCTCCATTTCTCATTAATCGAATAGCTCGACCACGCTCAAGTATTGTTGAACGTGCTTGTGATTGTTGTTGATCACGTGGATCGTATGCTTGTTGATCTTGTTGTTGGTATCCACGTTGGTCATATTGTTGATAACCACGTTGATCACGCTGTTGATATCCACTGTTGCTGGGTGGTTGATATCCATTGTTGACGGGCGGTTGATATCCGCTGTGGCTGGGTGGCTGATATCCATTGTTGATAGGCGGTTGATATCCACTGTGGCTGGACGGTTGATATCCATTGTTGATGGGCGGTTGATATCCATTGTTGATGGGCGGTTGATATCCACTGTGGCTGGGTGATTGATAGTCATTTTGGCCGTGTTTTTGGTATCCATGTTGACCATGCTGTTGATCGTACTCGGCCATCATTTTTAATTAGAGGAATTCGAATAAAAATATAAAGGAAACAATAATAAAATTACGAATCCAAACAAGAAAAAAGATCAATTTTCGATATTGAATGTACGAATAAATTCATTGTCGTTATCGTCATTGCTATGCATTAATCTGAAACATCAAAAAGAAATGAATGAATAAAAGAAATTTCTCGTGTTTTCAATAGGTTTCATTTAATCATCCATCGTCATATTATGGTGAAAGGGATTACTTTTTAAAACAAAAAAAAATAGTAAAATAAAGATATTTTATAATTATTTTCTGTTGTGTTTATTACAAATATGTGCATTTGAAATTTGAAGTCTATTCAGTTAATTTCATGTGAAAGAACTTTTTCATTAAAAAGAACATTTGTACGGTTGCCAAATCAATGTTTTTCAAATAGTATGACTACCAATGCTGTGAATCGATGGATAGATGCGATATAGAGAACAAAAAAAAATCACCAATCTCCACCTGTAAATGTATTTCCGATCAAATTTCTTCAGATGAAGAGCTGAATTCTATGTATGTATGTTGCTAATGAAATCTCTTTCGACAAATATTTATAATCGGTGAGTGGCAAATATTTTAAACTTTCAACTAATGTAGATCAAGAGAGGAAATGATCAATTACGATCTTTCACTGAGAAAACTTGAAGATGTGAATGATTTCAAGAGTTACTTTGTACTTTTCTCTTTGACGTAGAAGTTGACTTATTAGAACCTTGATAAAACGATCAATTTTCTTTTTTTGTATAACAATTATGGATTTCATTCTAGTTTTTTTTATTTCTTGCACTTCTTCTCTCTTTGACTTTTACAGACAACATCTCGAAATATGTCTGTCACCTCTCTTTCTTCGAGACGCAGTAGCGCATCGATTCAGTTTCATAGCGACAGACTCCGTAAACTACGCTTGCAAAAATACAACGCTCTCCTTTTCAAGCGTTAAGAGAACGTCTTGAGAGAGCAACTCTAGAAAAAAAGAATATGTTTAGTGCGTTTGCGACTGGTTGTTGCCAAGGGAAAGGAAAGAGGACAATAAACGATATGTCGACGATGACAACAATCATACCATCATTACCATTATGCCTGTTGTTTAATTTTCCAATAAAGAAAAGAAAAAAAAGTTCATAATGAATTACAAACATACATAATATCAACTATTACTAATTAGTTATTCATATCAAATAAGAGCTTTAATTCTTATTAATAAAACTAAATTTAACTCAGGCAATGAAGGATTCAGAAAACTTATACTTGAAAACGATGATGATGATGAATCAAAAAAATGAAATAATCATAAATAAAGCGTTTTCAATGCTGAAAAAACTCATGTCTCAAAGAGAGAGAAAAAAGAGAATTCTGAAATAAGAAAACATGAAATGAACACGCTTAGCCTTGAGGGGGCGGCTTTTATTTTACTTACTGCTCTTTTTTTTCTTATTGGAAAAATGGATTTACCATTGTACAAGTCTCTAAAGCACTCGAATACGTGCTAACCTATAAGATCTATTTCCATATGAATTAAAAATTTTCGTATATTACAAATCAAGGCTTTGTTTTAAATTAATTATAAGCTTACCTGACTTGCATATTAACTAGGAAAAAAGTGTTCGTTCAATTATAAGAGATCTAAGTCAATTCTATGAACAAAACATCTAAGAAATACATGTTCGATAAACATTTAACTTCAAGAAGAAGTGAGTGTCTGTTTTAGATGACTCGTCTAGTTTACGCAAATGTCGCAATGAAGATTTGTTGCACTTCATCATGTCGCTCGCCTCTCTTATGCGCGGAACGATTCTGAACAAAAGACACTAATAGAATTTTCACTTTTTTTTCCTTTTTTTCCTGCTTCTTTTTCTTTTTATTCTTCTTTTCATTTCATAGCGTGTGGGCTTATATTTATCTTTTCTGTTGATTTTCTAATTTTGAGATGTTTAGAAAACGACAACACGAAGCGATCTTCATCAATCAGAACTACTGAATAGATTTCTTCATTGACACTAATTTAAAAACAGCGGCAATCATCGTTATACATAGTCAGTAAAATTTACATAAGAAATGATAATGAAAACACGAGAAAAAAGTGCTCAGTAAGCAAATTACTCTTCACATTCGAACCGTATTTTTATTTGAATGGACTTAATTTACGCACAAAATAGAACGACCGTTCTCACTTATTCTTCAGTATATAATCACTTTGCAAGTTCATGTTGATAAAAATAGACTCCTCATATCGTTACTTACAAGTATGCAAAAATAATCAAAATAAAATAAAAACGATGCTTAATTCTATTTTCAAAATTCAAACTAACGGCTTTGTTTCGATTTATGATTACCTGTGCCATTTGACCATTAAGTTAACTAATGAAAATGCATGATGAATAGTGATCTAATATCTTAATTTACATACAGGTCATATCGTCACTACAACAACATCGACCAATTATTTTTCATGTATATTTTTACCATTTTTTCCCTTGTAACCATCATGTCACAAATGACAACCGAAAAGACAACATTCTTTACAAGCCTCTCCGAAAAGAAAACATTTTTCAACATCTATACGTGCGCTTTGTATATTCTCTGCTCGTTTTTTCTTCGTTTTTCTCCACCTGTCACCTCCATTATTATGTAAAAATTACTCGAAAAGGCTTGCATCTACTCCGAAAATAGTTGTTCTGTATAAGTGTCTCTCAGAATACAAGAAAAAAAGTCTTTTGTAAAAAAAAATGTCTGAGATGTAACCAAAGAAAAAATACATATGGTATCATTTATGATTGCCGATCATATGACATATAAAGTAAACTTGTTCTGTTCTCTTTTGAACTGATCCTAAATGTTTATAGAGGCGATGCATGAAAACATAGCTATTTGTTATTAGTTACAAAGAATAGAATCGATAGTTTTGGATTGTTGAAGAAGACCTTCATAAATATTTTACTAATAGTTTAATAATACTTTAATCTAGTTTTCGCATTGTTTTGGTATGGATTCTTTTAAAAGTGCATTGTTCAAACAAAACAGAAAGAAGGATCCGCCCCTGTGAAACAAATCTTTACAGAATTACGTCAAATCAAAGTTTTTTCTCAATATCTCTACAAATCGATTCCGATAGACTTCTATTTCGACTGAAAAAAATGATTAGAAATCAATTTATGAATTTACAAAGTTGTCAAACACATCCACATAATAGTCAAGTCCATCAGTTAAACAATTTCGTAGAAAAGAAATATGAAAAATCGATAGTTTCTAGAACAATTAGCATGTTGCAAGAATACCGTTGAGAGTCATTTATGTTTAATATTAAATTTAATATAACAATCATGTTCTACGCATAATTTCGAAGGTCAATATTCGCAAAGGAAAATTCGTCACTTATAACCATTGGAATTAGAATACATATCATGCAAAGAAAACAATTTGTAGTGTCGACTTGCACAATACGAGATGACATAACTGCAAGACATTGAAAATATTAAGGCGTAATAATGAGTCTTTTATGAAATCATGAAAATGTAATAGTTACGGTTAGTTTGACATTTCAGCACTCTTGAAAGCTTTTAGAATTTTAATATTCATCAAAATTAAAGCATACATCTCTTTTACCTATTAGTTATTCTGACAAGATGAAATTTCATAACGGCTGTGCCGATTTAATCAGAAAAATCATACAACGAGCCATTGAACTTCAATTTACGCTGCTCATGGACTTTTGTTTTAAAAACAACTTTTTCGATGAGTTGTGCTTCTATGAAATGTTCTTTGAGGAACACGTTGATTGTTTTCTTTTAGTCAAGGTTTTAGTTACAATCATGAACATCATTTGTTAACGAAAAAAGGGAGCAACAACAATAAATTTCATGTCACCAACTAAAATAATATCATCCTTTAGCCAACAAAATCCGCAAGTCTTGTCCCGGAATTTCAAAATTTTCTTTTTCTTAATAAACAGTTATTATCATTATGCAAATTTAAGTTATTCCCATTGTTCGCTCTTTTATATTTACTCGTTCTACATTTCATCAATGTTTGAATACAATAAAAGATCAAATGATAGTTTTTGGTGAATGAAAATTTCCTATTGATATTGTGTGATCCTTCAACGGAATTTTATATTTTATTTAAGATTGATTCTGTTACTAGACAATCAAAAACCCGAAGGGTCAAAGCTTGCGATCGTCTTAAAAGAAACAAAATAGATGAAATTCGACTACCAATGATTTTTTTTCTTATTAAAATGATACTACCATAATTGATTCGTTGATTTCTCAATCGATTCTATACAGCTATTTAATCTGAATCTAATTTGAACCACTGAAAATAGCTTCTAAAGAAGCACTTTTTAATTAATTCAAATTTATTCATCGATGGAAATTCGATTAACTGTGACTATTAACCAGAAAAATATACTTTAACCGATTCCAGTCGATTTTATTAACATTTTGGTTTATTTGCATAAATTTCAATTGACATTTATATTTCGAAGTGTAATTTATTTGTAAAAGATTATTCAAGTGTACTACTTATAATTTATTGTGACAATGTATGCGACAAATAACAAGCGAAAATTTGAGTTTTAAAATTGCAACAAAAAGAAAGTTCTGTTTTTATAGTCATTAAATAAAATATTAATAATAAAAAGAAAAAACCTCGTCAATTTTATTTATCAGAAGTCTTATAACTTGCTTTAAATAGTATCATTATAGGAGATTTTCGATGAGAACGAAAGTTTTAAATCATGCTTCCCTTTCATGGATGGCGTATAAACGCCCATCACAAAAATCGGATGAGCGCAGTGCACTAGAAGCTCTATGGCAACGGATTGCTTGTCTCAATGACTACTTTACTGCTTATTTTTCTTCTATCGAATAATCTGCAAAAAAAAGTAAATTCATATGCAATAAAAAGAAGATTATTGAAATGCATTTTTTTCTTCTTCGTGCAATCAAAGAACAGTAAATCGTTCGTCTCTGTAAAAGAAACATATCTATCTTGATTTTTTCAATTGAACAAAGGAAAATCAATACATACTTACGTAACTAAATCTGTTGATTTCGAATATTTGTCTCTTTATAATAAAAGCAAATTTGTCTTTTGTACTACAAGGCAATAATTGTTTTTTTTTTCATAATCATACATATCGGATTGATTTTAACATTATAGAAAAAGATCATATATATATATATATATTTACCATTAGCTATCCTTTATTCTTTTGTTATATACTGAACAAATATAATCCGAATAAACAAAACAAAACCGCTCTCGGCAGACACCCTTGCTTTCTATAATGTGGTGTGCATGCATGAAAGACAATAAACATAATGAACAAGTAAACAAAGCAATAAACCAACAAGAGAAAAAGAGTAAATAAAATGAACAAAAGCAAATTATACAAGTAAGACAAATATGAAAAAGAAAACAAACATATCATGTTTCAACAGATATATTCTCATAAGTAAAGAAGAGAAAGATAAGATTTGTGTACAATTAAACGAGTATTTGATTTTTTAAATTTCTATTTGTCTAAGTGATCACTGTTCTGCTCGATTAATAATAGAACTAGGTGTATATCCTAGGTCTTTAGATAATTCATCAATTAATAATGGATCAAGCGAAAAAAGATCATATGTAAACATTCCATTAGTCGTTTTCATAGATGTATCAACTAAATTATGCCGTTTAAAAAATGTTACAAATATAGTTAAATCATTTGTAGAATTTAACGTAAAACGATTATAAATATAGATTAATTTTGTTCGTAAATCATCATCAGTTAAAACAGTAGGTAAATCATCATCATCATCGTCATCATCTGTTGATAAATGACTATCATCATTGCTTTCGTTTGTATCTGATAATGAATATGAATGATCCGAATGAAAATTTCGATTTGTTAAAATTTTTCTTGGTTCATTTGCTATAAATGTTGAAGATGATGGAGATATTTGATCATGCTCATGGGATTGTAATAGTTGACGACGAGCATTTATATCATCGTCACTTTCTCCGTCGATATCCATTTCTGCTTGTGTGTGGTCATCTTCATTTTGAAATACGTGCGTTGACGGCGAACAAGTTGTTGATGCTACATTTGATGGTTCAACACTGTCGGATCGAGATTGCGGTGTATCTATAGACGATGTTGACGGTAATACTGATGAGATGTCATTTGAAAATGATGGAAGATGATCAATTTGAGTTTGAGCAGATCGAGAAGGACTTCGAGTTGATTTTGATGGCGTTGGTGTACGACGATTATGATAATGAGATGAAGATGACGATGAAGCGGAAGACGAAGACGAAGAGAGTTTTGATGTAGATGATGGATAAGAATGAGGTGATTTATGACGGTTTGATCGATCTTTTTGCTGTGATGAATGTCGAGATGAGCTGGGAGAATGAGTTGAGCGACTATCATGATAACTTTGATGACTGGAACGATTACGTGAACGTGATCGAGAACGACTTCGTGAACGAGAACGATCTAATGAAATATATAATACATTTATAGAATAGAAGGATGACACTCTTCATATGTAGGTGGTCATCATTCGGTGAGTACATATTATAGATAAATAGTGTAAATTTTATCTCTTAATTGATCCTTTCATTCTCGAATATCGACTCATGTAAAGATCGAAAGATTCGTTCTCATAATTTTACTAAAATATTTTAATTTCGAGCACCATATTTATGAAACAATTGACGTACAAAAAATTCAAACTGAAATTTTTACTAATACTTAGGTCGGATCACCATTGGAATCTTCAGAAATGGTTAGATTGATCAGATGTACTATTAGCGAGATATGAAACATTAAAAGCACTCATTTAATATTGGTTTTGTTATCAAAATCTTAATTCGATTGGATAGTCTCAAGTCGGGTACAGTCTATAGTCAGTTATTTCTAATTAATTTATATAGCCTACCTCTATGATTGCTACTATGTTTCCCTGAACGATTACTACTGCTACTGTTTCGATTGCTATTACAATGGCTCGTTGATGATGCAAGTGTTGTTGCTTTTGGATGGTCATTTATTGAACTTGTTTGATTTTTAGATGATGAAGATTGATGTCGACGAGAATCCTTGATAACAAAAACAAAATAAACACATATGAAACTTAAATAGGATATTTTCTTTATGGAATATTACTCGATCGGAACTTTTATGTGAAGGTGGAGGAGTCATTGGAGAACGTACACGTTTTTTCCCAATGATTGGCGGAGGAGGCGGAGGGGGCGGCGGTGCAACTTTTTTTGGAATTTTTTTTAGGCTACTAATTAAAACTGTTGAAGTTGTACTGTTCGATGAAGTAACATTGGGTGATGATTCTCGTTTTATTGGAATATTTGAAGGAGATTTGTTTGTAGATGTGGGTTCAATTTTAACGGAAGGTTTTTGAGACGATTTATTCGCTGGAATAGTTATTGGTTTTTTTAATGGAATTTGTGTATTTATTTTTGATGGTGAAGGTATTGGTTCTTTTTTTTTAACTATTACAGTTGTAGATGGTTGTATTGACGGTTTTATATCGTGATCTGGCTTGACTTTAGGTGATGGACGAGCTTTTGTTAATGTAGAATCTAAATGAAATAATTTTTTATTTCAAAAAATGAAATATATATATAAAAGACTCTCTTACCATCAGCAGATCCATGACTATTGGATGTTGAAGATACTGTTTGATTAGAATCTTTGATTGGTAAAGTTTTAGTTGGTTTTTCTTCAACAGCTGATGACTGTTTAATAGATGATAATTGAGCTTTCTTATTATTAATATTATTCACTGTTGTTTTACTCAAATTTTCATTCTTAATCACTGACTGTTGGGGTTTTTTCTTGGAATTAGTTACTGATGATTGTTCAACTTTGATCTTTTTATTATTAGTAGAATTGACTATTGGTGCTGGTGAAAATGGTCGTTTTTGCGGTGAAGAAGGGCGAGAAACTGGTTCAGGCGGTGGTGGCGGCGGCGTTGAGGTTGTCTCTTCTTCAGCATCACTCTCACCATTATCATTGTTTGATATTGACCCATTATCGCTAATTTTCTATACGAAAATAAATTACAATTACTAGATGAATTCAGTGATTTGAAAAAAAGTTGTTAAATTGAATATTATTCTATTCGATTGTTTCTTGTCAGATTTTTATGCATGGAATTAATGATAAGACAGTCATTTAGCCTATGGAATATGTATGCTAAGATAAAAAAAAGCAGAGCTCAAGGACACATGAATTTTATTGTGCAATGCCTGATTTCGACGATTCTTTTTTTTTTGAGTTATCCTATGAGAAGAAGCCATTCAAACAGATCTATGAATCTCCACTATTCTTTTTGTAGATGACAATCGAAGATAGTAGATGAAATGTAAAGGTGTGAATTTTTACTCTGCCACTCCTCCCAATGACATGTTAGATACGGCTTATCATCGATCGTAACAGGCGTACCCATGTAAAACACACAGACCGTAACAAAAGTTATTGACTAATGATCAGAGACTGTATGTCAATAGCGCTGTATTGCAATTAATGAGGTACTTCCCCGTCGTATCCTGTCAAGTAAAAGAATACCAAAGGAAATCATCTGCCCACATAGGATACAATAAAATGAAATCGGTATAATTAAAATAACTGTAACATTGAGCTTCACATTTTTATTTTTTACAAATCGACGTAGAAGTTTTTTATTTATTCATCGACTGATTAATCAAAAGTAAACATAAAAATAAAAAAAGTGTATTGATTTTCAAAAATCATGTATAATTAAAATATTATTAATTTCAGTTTTAACTGAAAAATAGAACGGCATTGGTGATATTTAAAAGTGGCAAACTTCTAAATATTGATTTCTACAGTTTCTATCGTTTTACTATAATCTTAAAAATTCTAATTCATTATCACATGTACCAATAATTGTACTATATAGAAACAACACATGAATCATCTACATTAACACTATGGCAATCATCAAAATTTGAACTCTCATCGTCACGAGTCAATGATTAATGTTATTCCTGCATATTCCAGTAGATCTCCTTTATTGGCGACTGAACAATAGCATATTTATTAACCGTTTTCTTATTTTCAAACTATTTAAAGCTCTCTTGTTTTTATCCTCTCTGATAATATTTTTTTTCTTTCTACAAAGAAAATAGATTCCCGTCGTACATAGATAAGCTATTACTTACTGTTCTATTCTTTGTTAACTTCTTTTCTCCCATATGTATAATTCAGACAGTAGTTCAACGACAAAAGAAAGGTCAAAAAGATTTAAACGAAGAGCTTTTTGTTTTTTCATTCGACTTGAGTCTTCTGATTGATAAAGATTTTGCTCAATCTATTTGTTTTTCTCAATTAAAAATCGTGAATTCGTTTCTAGAATTTGGGACAGTTCTAGTTTATTGTGAAACTGTCAATACACACAGAACATAGCACTATGTCAACATATAACATATGATTATTAATCAATACGTTTGAGCTAACGTAAGTCTGACGAAGTTGTTTTTATCTGTAGGACGAAAAATAAGAAGTATTAGGCTTTGCTAAGAATAGTTTTCATGTCTTGAGAAGCTCGATAATGTCAATGATAAAAAGAATAATTTGCTTACTCCACCAGCAGCTAAGATTTTTTGTCGTAGTTCCGGATCAGGATTGTAAAACGTACATCGATATTTACGTACGTAACTTTCTTTTTGTCTATATGGATGACCATCCACATTAGTATGTAAATCAAGATCATATTCAATACGAAACTTTTTCTGATCTTTTCTTGTTTTAAAAAAAATTTCAATTGGCTAAAAACAAAACGAAATTTATTGTAAAACTAGAAAGCAAATATTTCACTATTACCAAATGAAAACCAGCATAACCAGTTTCTTTAATATAAAATGGTGTTGATTTAAATTCTAAAGAAAATTTATACATGAATTTACTCTATTCAGTAATTAAATTTTTTTAACCTCGTTTACTATCGGGAAATTCTGGATGAAGATGAAATATACAACGTTGAATAAGACAATTTAGATCGCCATGAACATCAGCAGACCGTAAATAAACTGTCCAATCATGAGTACGCGGTGGATTATGAATGGTTGTGGGTTCTGGTCGAATTATTGATACGTGTCCAACTTCAAAGTCGATTTCGAGAATCTATTTACGTATGGATTATTGAGAAAAAAAATAGACACGTACATTTAAAGATTGATAACAAACCTCGTTGATATCATTACGATCGGTCATTGTATATATTTTTAGTTTTCCCGATCTAAAATCATATTTTGATAATATTGAGCATTGACAATTGTTTATTGTTGAAAGAAAAGAGCAGGAAGGCAAATGACAGAAAGAAAAAATGAAGAAGCATAAGCATATGATCCCATCCATACAGTTGAGTATAAATGATGGATATCCAATGATTTTTTCCTAAATTACGCTTTTATTCATTAGAATAACCAAAAATAATCGCTTTTAATTTAATCTCTGTTTTGTATTTCAAACGAACTTTTATAATAGTATTTATTAACAGTATAATTTATTCAATTCATTCGATTTGTGCTGACATCTTGTTTCATTTTGGCAATGTGCGACATGAAACAGAATTAAAAAAAGAACAAATGTCAAATCAGTAGAAAAGAAATAATGGATGAGATGAGACTTTGTAGGAGTTTTTTGTCCTAGGGAACTGTAGGCTTATGTTCAATGGAATTTTCTTAGTTATTTGTAAACTCAATCGAATGAATAAAATTTAAAATCTACAAAATAGAGTCGTCGTACCACGACTCGTGTTAAGCGAAAACAATCTTAACAATAACATCTCGTTCTAGATATATCAACTGCTTACCTATTGTATTCTGAAGGATTAAATAAATGAAGAGCGAAGAAATATGTCCTAAAATGGATGAGACTAAAAGATATTAATTTAAATAGCAACAACAATTGGTTTGAGTTTCACTTTCCTTTTGTCTTACGAGTCAGAGTGATAACGCTTACAACTTCTTTTTTTTTTGTTTCAACTTGGTTTCTTCAATCATTTTTCCAAAAAGACAAGAACAAATATGACGAATTTGTCAAATATTTCGCATAGGTTTTAGATTTTTAATACCGACAGTTCAAATTTTTAGGGAACTTCTCATTGATTCGAAGCGAAAATCTTTCTCTATGAAAAAAGAAATGTTTACACAGTAGAAGCAAGTGCTGTTAACCCCCTTCTTTTGGTTGAATTTTGATCAACGAATTCCTAGTTTATTTTTCAAGAATTTTTCGTCCAACTTCTTGCACTGTTTTGATTCTTTTTTACATGACGCCGAGAAAATACAGTGAAATAAAAGCGAAAAATTGTCTTTCGCAAGCAAAAAGCATTGGCAGTTGAGTATGTTTTTTTAGGAATGGAGGAGTAAAATAAGAGAACAGCAAATCCATTCAAGAAAGCTTTTGTTGATTCTATGAAAAAGATATGCTAGCAATGCGAATGAAATTAAAGCCTACTGCTACATCGTCCGACTGTTGAAAGATGATAATCATAAAATATTGGTGTGAGTTTGGATGAGAGACGAAAAATAATTTGCTCAAATTCGAAAATATACGCATGCTCAGTGACTTTAACTTTCATTGGCATGTAATAGTACTTTTGAGTAGAAAGAGACCATACAATTTTTCTCAATCAATTTTTATAGTAGATGAAGGTGTTGATAAGGTATCTGTCACAATATGTGGAGAAAAACGGAAAGTGCAAATGTCACTATTTATAATACTTCAACGCTAGTTGTGATTCTTCGATATTTGTGATAGAGTCCATGAGAATTTTAAAGCATTATTACATATTATGCAGAATATTAAACGTTACTCGGCTTATGTAAACACTAATTGATCAGTAAAAAGTCTCAATTGTTCGATATGAATCAAGTCATGAGAATAAAGAATGTAAGACAAGTAATTAGGTCGAAAAAGTCATACTGACGTAACGAATGAAGAATATATTATGTCTTGTATCTATAAGAATCAAAATACACCGGTCATTATCGATCAGTCGGTTATTGTCGGACGGGTTATATTTCCGATGTTACATGGTGACCGGATTCGGTCGGTTAATTTCTGGTGATTTCCGATTGTTTTCTTATGAAATCTGGTTACCGAATTCTCCAAGAACCGGCCAGATTTACATTGCCAGAAAATATCAGGTCAGATGATACGATTAGGCCGTATACGATGTGATCTGACAATATCCGAGAACAAAATTTTACCGAAATCCGCCGTGCCACATAACGTTCGATTTCATGGTAGATTCGGCTTAATCAGTATTACCGGAACCAATCGAACCATATCAGAACGGAACGGTCCTACTCACCGGATTAAGCCACTTACTACAACACAGATCCGACCGAAAACATCTGCAACTAATTACCAGATACTAAAGGAAAATCCTGTGATCGATTCCGACCGTTAGTTAACAGCTCATACAAGCGATGAAAAGCATGAATTAAAAATTATGGATCATCCAATAGGTTATTTATGACGAGTCAATCCACATGAGCAACATGATTATGTATTTATTGATGCTGAGCGAAGTTATCGACCCAAATGAATCTCACTCAAGTCGTTTATCATTACTCCTGCTAATATAACCTGATTCCACGATCGACTCCTGGTCTAACACGAAATCCAAAGCCATTTATGATTATCCAGGATGAAATAAACTTGCTATATATGCATACTATGTTGTTCGTCCATGCAACTTGGCAAAATTTAAAACGTCTGACACCCCATGTCGTCTCTTTTTTATCAACTGTGCCGCAGTTACGCGCAGAGCCAATTCTGCGTCGGAGTTACGCGTAACTATGGCGCATTGATCGTAGTGGAGATTCTATAAGAAACTACGCGTACTGTGATGAAGATCAACGTAACTGCGCTCTAGTGATCGCATTTTACGATTCCTTGTAGGTATAAATGGCCAATTATAAATTATTCCTTCTTATTTGTAATTGGCTACACTCTAACAATAAAATACAGTCACAGAAAATCAGTATAAATAGCAGTGCTCGTCACATTTTCTT